>WNGS01123520.1:23184-33690 GCA_020271785.1 Procambarus virginalis
CCAACTGTAATCCTACAAAAGCGCCACATTGCAGCTACAAATCCCCTGGTACAGAACCCTCAGACTACCTAGACTAAGGCTACAGACGCAATACAACGTAGACTAGGCCTTTCGTGGCTAAAACTACATATACTCTTGCAGGACTATGACTACTGATGGTGACTATGACTATAATGATGGCTATCCAGTGAGCAAATTCCCTAGGCTTGGCTGATCCATCAAAGGCATATTAATCTGGGTCTCAGGGAGGTGGTGATTAATTTAATGCACAATCTGCCCAGCTTCTCAGAAAACGGAGAAGTAGGGGTGGTAAGGAGGGGGGTACCCTACCAATCCTGGTCGAGGTCCGACCAGGGTTGGTCGAGGAGGCCTGGTCGAGGAGGCCTGGTCGAGGAGGCCTGGTCAAGGAGGCCTGGTCGAGGAGGCCTGGTCGAAGGCCAAAAGCTGATGCACTAAATGTCATAGCAGATTGTAAACTGGACGTGATGTTCCGTTTTCTATTCGTTGGTCCTCTACGATGGTCCACATAGTTACTATCCAACAGGACGATGGAGTAAGTTTTATTCGAAAGCAAAATCATTGTATTTTACATACAAATATCGAATGATTAATATGTTTTTATTTAATTGTTGTGTTGTTGTAAGCAACAAATAATGTGGATTTTTATAAGTAAACTAAGTAGACTGCCACGACCACTTCTGGTTGGTGGCTCAGGCCATACCAGGAAGACTACCATAGCAGGTACACCACAGGTAGAGTACCACAGATACACTACAGGTACACCTCTGGTACACCACAGGTACACCACAGGTAGAGTACCACAGATACACTACAGGTACACCTCTGGTACACCACAGGTACACCACAGGTACACCACTGGTACACCACAGGTACACCACTGGTACACCACAGGTACACCACAGGTACACCACTGGTACACCACAGGTACACCACTGGTACACCACAGGTACACCACTGGTACACCACAGGTACACCACTGGTACACCACAGGTACACCACAGGTACACCACTGGTACACCACAGGTACACCACTGGTACACCACAGGTACACCACAGGTACACCACTGGTACACCACAGGTACACCCCACAAAGGGCACACACACCAAGGGGGTAGGAAAGAAGCCTCGCGTCTAGCCCAAGATTTATGGCGGCCCCAAAACAATGAAGTTCACCGCTTTAAAAACAAAATACAGTTTACTCCTTTTCTTTTATAAACCCAACCACGTGGATTGGTTGGTATATACCGGCGGCCGTGCTTTTTTTGTAGGTCGGCGTTCGATTCCCGATGGTTCAAGTGGTTGAGCTGCGAACACTCAAATGACAAGGCCGTCGGGTACTTATCAACTGAGTGCCAAGTCATGTGGGAATAATAGGAAATGACATTTGCAGACGAAGCTGCAAAACTTGCAACTATGAGAAGAAATGCAGACATTTACATACCACAGAGTCTATCACAGATTAAGAAAGTAATTAGAAACAGAGCAATGCAGAAGATGTAGAGTGACCACAACACAGCAGTTGCAACATCAGGATCTGCGGGTTGGTACAAGAATTCAACCAACTACGAACCACTTAGTTTGATGAAAGGGAGCAGTAGAGCAACAGAAGTACACTTACATCGCATCAGGCTTGGGTACCCATGTGCATGGGAAATAGGCTTACAGGTTCCGGAAGATGAGAGGAAATGTCAACACTGTGGAGAAATGCCCGACAGACCATTGGAACATTATTTAACACAGTGCACAGTTACAGCCACAACAGACCACTGGAACATTATCTAACACAGTGCACAGTTACAAACCCATTAAGATTTGAACTTAGATTCAACAGAGCAGAAGAAGTTGTTAAACACATGGGACAAAATCTTACTGAGGCGACCATACGAGTCATAAATACTCACACTCCGCCCAAGTAAAACAGAAACAAGCAACACTTAGTGGGCCAGCCAGAGGCTTAGGGCCCGCGCAGGAATATCCCTGAAAAAAGTGGTTGAGCGCCATTCCTTCTCATCTTCCAGCCAATCCCATACCAGTGTGCTCGTATCCCTCCCAAGTGCTATTTGGTCACACTAACATTGCGCGCTTTCTCCACAAAAATGATCTCGTTTTGCATTACTTCTTTTCTCTATATTTATCACATTACCTTATTATTCCTCGGCTGGTGAAGTATTAAATATTTGCTTCGTAATGAAGGAAAAATAACAGAGTTTATAAGGTTTGTCTAGTGACTAATCACGCGCTACTGGGGCTTATATCTGACTCACCAATACTACTGGACATTATATCTGACTCACCATTACTAATGGACATTATATCTGACTCACCAATACTACTGGACATTATATCTGACTCACCATTACTAATGGACATTATATCTGACTCACCAATACTACTGGACATTATATCTGACTCACCATTACTAATGGACATTATATCTGACTCACCAATACTAATGGACATTATATCTGACTCACCAATACTAATGGACATTATATCTGACTCACCAATACTAATGGACATTATATCTGACTCACCAATACTAATGGACATTATATCTGACTCACCATTACTAATGGACATTATATCTGACTCGGCAACACTACTGGACATTATATCTGACTCACCAATACTAATGGACATTATATCTGACTCACCATTACTAATGGACATTATATCTGACTCGGCAACACTACTGGACATTATATCTGACTCACCAATACTAATGGACATTATATCTGACTCACCAATACTAATGGACATTATATCTGACTCACCATTACTAATGGACATTATATCTGACTCGGCAACACTACTGGACATTATATCTGACTCGGCAACACTACTGGACATTATATCAGACTCAGCAACACTACTGGACATTATATCTGACTCACCAACACTACTGGACATTATATCTGACTCACCAATACTAATGGACATTATATCTGACTCGGCAACACTACTGGACATTATATCAGACTCAGCAACACTACTGGACATTATATCTGACTCACCAACACTACTGGACATTATATCTGACTCAGCAACACTACTGGACATTATATCTGACTCAGCAACACTACTGGACATTATATCTGACTCAGCAACACTACTGGACATTATATCTGACTCAGCAACACTACTGGACATTATATCTGACTCAGCAACACTACTGGACATTATATCTGACTCACCAACACTACTGGACATTATATCTGACTCAGCAACACTACTGGACATTATATCTGACTCACCAACACTACTGGACATTATATCTGACTCAGCAACACTACTGGACATTATATCTGACTCAGCAACACTACTGGACATTATATCTGACCCAGAAGCAAGAGAACCTCTCGGCATCACGACCACTGAAACTTTGAAAAGCTTTTAAGTACTTTTATTGAATCTTCTCAATTTTCGTTCCTCAAACTTCTAATCAGAACTTTCACGCCGGTTACCCACTGTTTATTTCTTATTGCGGATAAACTCTAATTTTCCACCAGGGTGTTCATGCAGCACACGAGCGTTCTCTCAAGCGTTCAAAACGTCATTAAACGTATGTACTAAATTGCCTGAATTGCCTAAAGCAACCGAGGACCCACAACAGAAAACGGGACATTCCGTCAATCTTGTGGCACTGTGATTTTTATTTCAGCAGTTTTTTTTGTCGCCTTAGGAGGGGATATATACGTTAAAATGCGATGTTCTGTTCGAGATGACGGATTGCACGATATCTAAACCGGTTGCCAACGGTTAAGATATCCCGGTGCTCGATAAAACACCCACCAAGATATCCAGAACTTGCTCTTCAATGCCTTCCAAACGCTATGTAGGCAGACTGGCTTAGCGCTTTCTCCTAACAGTTACCTAGATAACATCAAAGATATCCGATCTCAACCCCCCCCCCTCCCCCCGTGTTTAGGAAGGCTAAAGTTTCTATCGCTATCGTTGCTGTTTGCTCATATGTAACCAGTGTTTAAGTCCTTCAATAACAAAAAGTTCTGTTCAGTTTAATATAACCAATTTACAAGTTCCTGTTATTTCGCCCAATATAACCAATTTACAAGCTCCTGTTATTTCGCCCAATATAACCAATTTACAAGTTCCTGTTATTTCGTCCAATATAACCAATTTACAAGTTCCTGTTATTTCACCCCATATAACCAATTTACAAGTTCCTGTTATTTCGTGCCAATTTCCAAGCCTTGTTATTGCACAACTTTCCATACAACATGACTTTATTTCGACAGCATTTAGTTGTGAAGAAAATTAACCACATCACTCGTATAATTTAGGTGTAATTATATTAATGAATGTTAATGTCGTGGATTCTGTCAGTGGCTTCCAAGAACATACAAATTAATTAATTTACACGGTCGATTAGTACCAGGAATCGTCCGATTGTGCATAGTTGAAATATTTGCGTCATATTGGCACATTTTCATTTCCCAGATTCTGTTTTAATCTCAGGAAACATTACAAATAATTAACAAGGGGGTTTTACGTTGAATTCTTAACTTGCTGTCGTACTGTTAGGTAGAGTTTGTTAGGTTAGACATCCCTGGTATAGGTTAAACATATATATATATATATATATATATATATATATATATATATATATATATATATATATATATATATATATATGTATATATATATATACATATATATATATATATATATATATATATATATATATATATATATATATATATATATATATATATATATATACATATATATCAAGAATCAGACCGATAGCTGTGGGCAATTCACTCCGGCGTCTCGTCGCTAAGGCTGCTGCTAAAGCAGTTAGTCAGGCAGCAGCCGACATGCTGAAGCCAAAACAGCTTGGGTTGGCATTCCCCAAGGGTGTGAGGCAGCGGCTCATGCAGCTAGAGCTTACATTGCCAACATTAGGGATGAAAAAGCTCTGATAAAGCTGGACTTCAAAAATGCCTTCAATCTGGTTAGAAGGGATGCAGTACTCAATGCGGTTCATCGCCTTTTTCCTTCCCTCTACCCGTTTGTAAACTCATGCTACAGCAAGAATCTAACTCTGCTCTTTGGGGAACATGAAATCGAATCACAAGAAGGTGTCCAACAGGGTGACCCCCTTGCTCCTTTTCTTTTCTGCCTAGTCATCAAGGAAGTCACCGATAACCTGTCCAGTGAGCTCAATATTTGGTTCTTAGACGATGGTACTCTAGCCGGCTCCCCAGACGCACTCTTGGACGACATAAGAATAATTCAGGAGCAAGGAGCAAGTCTAGGACTCACCCTGAACCCTTCCAAGTGCGAAATAACCTCCACCAACCAGCACATAATAGAGCAAATAAAGGTTGTTTTGCCTGACATTCATACAACCAACCCTGAGGACAGCACACTCCTAGGTGCTCCTCTTGGAAGGAATGCCATCGACGAGGTCCTTGGTAAGAAGATCATTGACCTGAAGAGAATGAACGAGAGGATTGAAGACATCGATGCTCATGATGCACTTTACCTCATCACCAGATGCTTGTCCCTCCCCAGGCTGACCTACTTTCTAAGATGTTCGCCATCTTTCAACAATATTAAATTAGAAGAGTACGACAGCTTGCTGAAATCAACACTAGAAAAAGCTCTCAATCTTTCCCTCAGCAACTCGCAGTGGAAACAGGCCTCCCTTCCTGTCAGACTCGGGGGCCTTGGCGTGCGCACAGCAACACAAATTGCTGTACCAGCGTTCCTGTCCTCTTCAGTGGGGTCTGACAACTTGGTGAAGGAAATCCTACCTGAGCACCTAGTTCAACAGGCAGGGGTACATGATCCCAGCTTCACAGACTGCACAACCAAATGGGTCTCTCTCGCAGGACCAGCACCCCAACCACTGCCTTCTGAAGCCCATAAGCAATCCAGCTGGGATCGCCCCATTGCCGACCAAGAAGCTGCGACTTTGCTAGAAGCTGCGACAACACCACATGACACTGCCCGACTTAGAGCAGTAGCAGCTCCCCATGCAGGTGATTTCCTATTAGCAATCCCAATGTCAGCAACCGGCACTCGTCTCACACCGCAGGCCCTCCGAATTGCCGTGGCTCTCCGTCTCGCTGCCCCAATCCACACCGAATACAGGTGTATTTGCGGCGAGGCAGAGGCCGACAGGTACGGACGGCATGGCCTTCTCTGCCAAAGGACAGGAGGATGGCATGCAAGACACGGCGAGGTCAATGACATTATTAAGAGAAGCCTTACCACAGCCGGCTGTCCAGCAGAGAGAGAGCCCCGGTACCTAATGTCCCACAACTCTAATGAGCCTGTCGGTCGCCCAGATGGAATCACGGTGAACCCCTGGAAGAATGGTAGACAGTTGGTGTGGGACTACACTTGCGTCTCAACTTTAGCCAATACCTATGTTGACTTCAGTGCTACTCAAGCAGGAGGAGCTGCCAATCACCGGAAGCGGCCAAGTCACGTAAATACAGAGACCTTGAGCACCACTACAATTTTGTCCCCATTGCCTCAGAGACACTTGGTGCCTGGGGTAAAAGTGCTGCTAGCTTTTTGAAGGAGTTGGGGTCTAAGCTAATCGAAACAACTAGAGACCCTAGAGCTGCCAGTTTTCTTTTTCAGCGCCTCAGTGTGGCAATCCAGAGAGGAAATGCTCACTGCATCCATGGTTCCTGCCCGCCATCTGAGGAGCTGGAGGAGCTTTTCAACTTGTGACAAGCAGGCTTGTACCCTGCATGTAATCAATACTGTAACTTTTTTGTGTAATGACATTTTCAAATAAAGTTAGATAAATATACACACTTACCAAAAGAATAGGGGTGGTAGGAGAAGAAAATATCAAAGTGTTCAGTGAGGATCCACAAGGTCTTCTCTGAGTACTCTTTATTTTCTTCTCCGAGGCTATGGGTCCCTACACTTGCACCAGAGGTGGTACCCCTTCTATATATATATATATATATATATATATATATATATATATATATATATATATATATATATATATATATATATATATATATATATATATATGAGTCATGATATAACACATGTTATCAGTTGCCTGTCCTGCCAAACTTGGGGCCGAGGATATCTTCAAGAACACTGGAGTGACTCAAGCAATTGCAAAGCCTCCCCCCGCCCCCCGCCCCCCTCAGGAAGTCTTACCATTGGTGCTTAACTCTGCGGGCTTAACGCTCCCAGTTTCAACAACCTGACCACACTAAGAATAAGTTGTACTACAAATCGTTGTCTCATCTGTTACACTGAAAGCTTATTTAGTTTTTAATTAAAGCTTTGTTCTCATCTTGAATAAAGTCTAAGATACTTACGTCTCATGGAGGCTCATCAACCAGGTGACAAAGAGCACTTGTGTGAAGTTTCTCCCGAGATGTTGGTGAGAATTTCTTGACTCACCAAATAAAGTGCAATAAAGATGGAATAAAGATATATAACAAATACAATCGCAGCACTTTTAATACACATTTCTGTTTTTTGTATTGAATATGGTCCCCTTCATATCTGGCTTAGGTTTGGCGTTAGACCAGCACCTCCAAAGGATACCTGATCAACCAGGTTGTGACTCATACGTCAGGCTGCGAGCAGCCGCGTCTAACAGCCTGGTTGATCAGTCCAGCAACCAGGAGGCCTGGTCGACGACCGGGCCGCGGGGACGCTAAGCCCCGGAAGCACCTAAAGGTAGACTTAGAAGCTTCATTCTTAAGTGATTCTCACAAATTTTACGATTTGCATCTGGAGTGAACAGGTCCAGAGAGAGAGAGAGAGAGAGAGAGAGAGAGAGAGAGAGGAGAGAGAGAGAGAGAGAGAGAGAGAGAGAGAGAGAGAATTTTTTCCATCTATTAATAACAAGTCTCTATATCTCTCTCTCTCTCTCTCTCTCTCTCTCTCTCTCTCTCTCTCTCTCTCTCTCTCTCTCTCTCTCTCATCCTCTGTATTTATCATCAAACATATTTTCTTCTAATTTTCCGTCCATTGCTTCTTTCTGTCTTTTAATATCAACATCGCTATGTGATCACCATAAAATCTAGTCCAGGTCATCACTGTCACCTCCACAAAGACAATCCCACGATCAATACACATTTTCCCCGGCACAATAAATCTTAAAATGTAAGACTTGAGGCCCTAATGCATGTCTATACAAGTGCCTCACACACCTGCTCTCCCTCCTTGTATACAACACATGTGCTGACGTCACGGGCAAGGTAGCTCCTGAGTGGTTGATAATGTCCCATCTTCTGACGTCACGGGCGAGGCTGATCCTGATTGGAGGCCAACATCCCAAGTACTGACGTCACAGGCAACGCGGCTCCTGATTGGAGGCCAGCATCCCAAGTACTGACGTCACAGGCAACGCGGCTCCTGATTGGAGGCCAATATCCCAAGTACTGACGTCACAGGCAACGCGGCTCATGATTGGAGGCCAACATCTCAAGTACTGACGTCACAAGCAACGCGGCTCCTGATTGGAGGCCAACATGCCAGGTACTGACGTCACAGGCAACGCGGCTCCTGATTGGAGGCCAACATCCCAAGTACTGACGTCACAAGCAATACGGATCCTGATTGGAGGCCAACATCCCAAGTACTGACGTCACAAGCAATACGGATCCTGATGGAGGCCAACATCCCAGTACTGACGTCACAGGCAACGCGGCTCCTGATTGGAGGCCAACATCTCAAGTACTGACGTCACAAGCAACGCGGCTCCTGATTGGAGGCCAACATCTCAAGTACTGACGTCACAAGCAATACGGCTCCTGATTGGAGGCCAACATCATAAGTACTGACGTCACAGGCAACGCGGCTCCTGATTGGAGGCCAACATCTCAAGTACTGACGTCACAAGCAACGCGGCTCCTGATTGGAGGCCAACATGCCAGGTACAGACGTCACAAACATGGCGCGTACCGATTCGTAATTTTTCCCGCCAATTAAAATGAAGAGCAACAAGAGACCTGACTGAACAAAGTGAGCCTTGAGTAATGAGAACATTTTCCCTGTGCAATATTGCCAGGTTTCCCCAGGCAGATGATCGTTAAATCTGAAGTGGTTTCAGCTAATGCTGAACAAACGTTGGCAACCCATCGCCGAATTGATTGAAAACCGATCCTCATTCGCACGAGTTAAGCGTTAATATGACGGCGTTTTTAACGTCCACTATATCGTCCGAATTTTGACGTTGTGGTCGCTTGTGTGTCAAAATGACGGTGGAGTGTGAGGACAGGTGAATAGACCTCATATCCAGCTCCTTGTCCTCATATCTCAGCTCCTTGTCCTCATATCCCAGCTCCTTATCCTCATATCTCAGCTCCTTGTCCTCATATCTCAGCTCCTTATCCTCATATCCCAGCTCCTTGTCCTCATATCTCAGCTCCTTATCCTCATATCAGCTCCTTGTCCTCATATCTCAAGCTCCTTGTCCTCATATCTCAGTTTCTTGTCCTCATATCCCAGCTCCTTGTCCTCATATCCCAGCTCCTTGTCCTCATATATCCCAGCTCCTTTTCCTCATATCTCAGCTCCTTGTCCTCATATCTCAGCTCCTTGTCCTCATATCTCAGCTCCTTGTCCTCATATCCCAGTTTCTTGTCCTCATATCCCAGCTCCTTGTCCTCATATCTCAGCTCCTTGTCCTCATATCTCAGCTCCTTGTCCTTATATCTCGGCTCCTTATCCTTATCCTTATCGGATATCTTGAGGCTTCATGTGAAGTACTTGTAGGTAAACTATTGGAAATTCAGGGGTATACATATATATATATATATATAATATATATATATATATATATATATATATATATGCAAACAAGCCTGAATGGTCCCCAGGACTAGATACCAACTGAATATATATATATATATATATATATATATATATATATATATATATATAATATATATATATATATAGATATATATATATCATTTGTCTAGTCCTGGGGACCATTCAGGCTGTCATATATATATATATATATATATATATATATATATATATAATATATATATATATATATATATACCCCCTGAGTAACCAAGGGAGTATATATAGATAACCAAGATATATCTAATGTCTATATAGATAGCCCAGGGATTTAATATATAGATAACTGAGGTTTAACGGCCACGCACTACAACCCATTCTCCTAAAGGTTTTCCACGACAAGAAACCGTCGTACCAAAGTGTCCCCTGCTAATCTACACGAGGACCTAAAACAGAAAACGGGACAGTATGTCACATTTCGCGAGGCCGCTTTCATTTTCTAGTACGACATTTTTTGGCCTTAGTAGACAGAAGTTCTCTCAGGAGGACGGGTTGTGACAGGAAGACAAGGGGGTTTGTGACAGGATAACCTATTAGCCCTGCAGGTTCGAACACATTGTCGACGCTATTCGATTGGCCACCACTTACGGGCTATTCATGCCCGTGCCACCTCTTGGGTGGCTTAGTCTTTATCAATCAATCAATCTGTCACTT
>WNGS01123525.1:0-13881 GCA_020271785.1 Procambarus virginalis
ACATCAGTACTGGAAGATGGAATATCATTTGCAAGGGATGACCCAATGGAAGAGAAGAACTATTGAACTCAATAGCAGTATCAGAGGCTGAAAGCTGACCATTGTTATTGGACAGGAGTATTGGTTTGTTATTTAAAATCTTCTTTGATCCCAATATTTGTGAAATTGTGCTCCGTGTTTTTTTAATGTTGCTCTTTGTTTGGTAAATTTATCTTTGTAGTATTTGTTTCGGCTCTTCTAATTATTTTAGATTACTGGTAACAAACTATGTATTCTTAAGAGTTGTGTGTCCTCGTGGCCGTCCTCCTACCACCGTAACCGGCGATGGGAAACGGCTCTGGCGAGGTTGCGTATTGGCCACACTCGCTTAACTCATGGTCACTTAATGGAGCGCCGCCCTGCTCCTTATTGTCCAAAATTTGTCCCTCTTATGGTTGTGCATATCCTCGTTGAATGTCCTGACTACTGGGACGAGCATGTCTTGTTTTCCGACCATCCCCTGTGGTTGCTTGTCCCTCGTTGAAATTCTTGGTGACTCGGATACTTTTGATATCGTTCACAGTATACGCTTCTGTTCTCATATTGGCATCCTTGGTAATATTTAGAGCCTTCTGATTATCCCGCACATTTGATGGTGCTACATAGCCTTCCCGGTTTGGTGTCTTCCTTTGATAATTACTTACTTAAACACACCTGCCCATAGCTGGGAGTGATGTAGAAGGAAGGAAGAGGAGGAGGGGAAGAAGGTTATTTGATGGGTGTGGGAGTAGAGTTTAACATCCTCACTGTATAACTCCATAGTGTCACGCGTCGCTCACCTTGGCCTTGTGTTACGTGGGGTTACAGTTAAACAGTGGGGGATCGTGCTACTGATCCTATAACCTCACACCGTGGGTCTTCGCCCCCTTCACTAGGGTATCATGCACCATCCCCCAGGGAGTTCTCATAGTCATGCCTCAAGACTGGTAACCCTTATTTGATCTGGGACCCAAGGGGGAGAGAAGAAGGCCCAGCTCTCACTGCTAAGCTCAGATCCTGCAGTATGTGACTCCCCCACCGGCCTGCCCACCTGTGCGTGGCAAAGTTTTGCCGGACTTCCGGCTGTAACCTCAATTTCACCTCTTTCTGGTCGCCAGCTGGGCAATTCTCTCTGCGACCCAGCAACGCCGTTAATTTGAATGTGATGTATTTACAGCAGCCCAGGACCTTTCTATATGCTGCCAGTACTAAAATTCAAATGTACTGTCGTGTTGCCAAGCCAGGGTCATTCTAGGAAAGGCCAGTACCAGTATTCAAATCTAATGTCGTGTTGCCAACACAGGGTCTCTCTCTATATATAATGCCAGTAACTGTACAGTATAATCACATATCATTTATCCACAATGCTCAATGAGATGGAGTTGACACCAAAAGCAGTGATAAAATCATAACGTTTATTCAAAAGTAAACTACAGACACATGAGATGTATATATATATTCTTATGGAAATAATAATGGTGACAACAGCGCTCCTATGGTGGCCGCCGGCAGCTCGCATCAGCTGATAGAGTTAAAGGGACCACTTCCCCCTTACTGGGGGCGGCTCTGTCAGCGTAGCTCCTCAATCCTCCACAGGCCAGCCACTTGCAGTCTTCACCAGACAGTAGAGTGACATACACGTGGTGTCCCACAGCCTAATCTACTCCGACGACTCCGACACTATTAAATGTTTAAGCATAACAATAGGCCTATCTTGCCTAACAATCAAGGGAAATATGGGAGGGAAAAATTATCTTCCTTATCAATCCTGTCTTCAGACATCTGGACTCCGGTCTCTGGTCGCTGGATCTTCCATCATCACGTTGTTCCTCAACGTTCCAGAAGTGACCAGTCCGTAGGCGTCGTGAAGATTCTCGTCATCTCCGTGCTCGTTACCTTAGGTAAGTTCCTGGCCGTTGGCTCGTCCAGTCGTCACTGTACATGTCATTCCCTCAAGCACCCTTCACCGAGACCACACACTCATGGATCAAGATGCATCTTCTCCCTTCTGAGTTCTCAGTGGGCGTAATCCAATCCCAACAGCTCTGAATACTTTGGAGTTCCACTGTCGGCGAGTCACTCATGACTCCAGCCGTCGTAACTCTCTTGACTTCTCCAAGACTATCAGCTCAGTCCTCGGCGCCCTTACTGCTGGAATTAGGCTTCCTCGCACTTCCCTGAAGTACTGCAGTCCTTGGTAGTCACTATAACTTGTCAGGCTGTGTAAATCCACAGACTGAGGCTCCTAGACTTCGGAACTCGAGAGTTCAATTGGCGCACGTCTGCTCTCAATGAAGCGCCAAGTATCTATCTCTGAGCGCCTGCGCTCTGCAGGCTGTGGGCCAGGTCTCTTGGTGACGTCACAGACCCAGGGGCGGGCTCTGATTGGTCAATCAAGACATGTGACCTCAGCCAGCCAATCACCGACTGGCGCGCGCCGTACACAAAATGGTGGATTTGCAAACGGGGGCGCCATTTTGTTGTACCTAGGGCGCGACTTTTCCCCTTCCCTACAAATTTAAAAATGCAAATTTCTCCTCAAATAAGCAACCATTTTGGTAGCCTCATACCTCAACAGATTCCCTGCATCTCAGAGAACCTGCAGGTAAGTTGATATTACTCTTAAATCTGGTATATGGGAGAAATTGGAGAGGGCACCGTCACATACTCCACCCCCCCCCTTAACATAAGTCATATCGGTTAATAAACCCGAGAGAGGGCATCTGCTACCAGATGTGCCTGATTTCCAGTCAGTACTCCTGTAACAGTAGGGCCCATCTTGTCAGCCTTTGGTTAGAGTTCTTCATCCTGTGCACGAACGTCAAGGTGTTATGATCGGTTAACACTCGCACCAGTCTAGTACCTCCACCCACATAGATGTCAAAGTGCTTCAGTGCCATGAACAGGGCTAAGGCTTCCTTCTCCACTGTACTATAAGCCCTCTGATACTTTTCGAATTTCTTAGATTAGAATGCCACCGAACGGTGAACTCCGTCCTTCTCTTGAGCTAACAAGGCTCCAATCCTTATATCGCTTGCGTCGACATACAGGATAAAGTCGGGCTCGAAGTAAGGTGAAATCAGCACTGGTGCTTCGGTTAGCAACTTCTTAGTCTTCTCGAATGTTTCCTGATAGGCTTCACCCCACTTCCATCTAACGTTCTTAGACAGTAATTCCGTCAGAGGGTGTGCCACTGTCGAGATGTTTTGCAAACCCCTCTATAATATCCAATCATCTCCAGATAAATAAATATAATAAATAAATAAATAAATTAAATGTTTATTCTGGTAAGGTACATACTTACAAGAGGTTTTATAAAAGTTGAAAGAGCTGGTACATACAATGACTAAAGCCACTATTACACAAAGCGTTTCGGGCAGGAAAAACATTAAAGATTAAAACATAATACTAGTTGAAATTAAAGTATAAAATGTGTTGAGAACAATTAAAAATAAAAATAAAAAAAGGGGGGAACATGCCAGAAAAAGCAGCACAAATACAATTAGGTCGACAAACAGCGTTGTTTAAAATAAAACAGACATGGATTGACAATATGGGGGTAAGGTAGGTTACAAGGAATTTATTAGGTAGTGCTTCGTTTTTATCTTAAACTGGTTGAGAGGGGTACAGTCTTTAACATGATTGGGAAGGTCATTCCACATTCTGGGTCCTTTGATTTGTAGAGCATTTCTAGTTTGATTAAGTCGTACTCTTGGAATATCAAAACTGTATTTGTTCTGGTGTGGTGCTCATGGGTTCTGTTACAACCTTCAATGAAGCTTTTGAGGTCAGGATTGGCATTACAGTTCAGCGTTTTATATATGTATAATACACATGAGAGAATGTGCAGTGACTTAATATCTAACATATTCAGAGATTTGAGTAGGGGTACCGAGTGATGTCTGGGGCCAGAGTTGGATATTGTCCTAATAGCAGCTTTGTGTTGAGTAATTAGAGGACGTAAATGATTTTGGGTAGTAGAACCCCAAGCACAAATACCATAGTTGAGATATGGATAGATGAGGGAGTAATAGAGCGTCACCAGGGCAGGGCGAGGTACATAATATCTGATCTTAGAAAGAATGCCAACAGTTTTTGAAACTTTTTTTGATATATTTAGAATGTGTCCCTGGAAATTCAGCTTGTGGTCAATGAGAACGCCAAGGAATTTGCCATCTATTTGTTACAAATTTGGGTATTGTTTATCCTGAGATTTATTTGATTAGAGGATTTATTGCCAAACAGAATATAGAAAGTTTTGTCAATGTTAAGGGTGAGTTTGTTGGCAGTTAGCCAAAGATGGACTTTATTTAGCTCAGTATTCACTGTGGCATTTAGAGCAAGGGGGTCAGGACTGGAGTAAATGAAGGTTGTGTCGTCAGCAAATAGAATTGGTTTGAGGTGTTGGGAGGCATTTGGAAGGTCATTAATGTAGATGAGAAAGAGGAGAGGGCCAAGTATGCTGCCCTGAGGAACACCAATGTTGATGGGTAGGGTGGGAGAAATTGAATTATTCACAGAAACATACTGGAGCCTGTCAGTAAGGTAAGATTTGAGGTATTGCAGGGAGTGTCCTCTGACTCCATAATGATGTAATTTAAGAAGAAGGTTTTGGTGGTTGACAGTGTCAAAAGCCTTACGCAGGTCCACAAATAACCCAACAGGGAACTCATTTTTATCAAGAGCTGCATGAATCAAGTTAATCATACTAATAAGTGCATCGTTAGTGCTTTTTTTGGGTCTGAAGCCATATTGACAAGAGCTAAGTATATTGTGTTTGGCTAGATAAGAGTAAAGCTGCTTGTAGATTAGTTTTTCAAATATTTTTGACAAGTTAGGCAGGATTGATATAGGTCTGTAGTTGTTAACATCTGTGAGATCACCACATTTGTGGACAGGGGTTACTCTCGCTTTTTTTAGAATATCTGGAAAGGTTTGGAGTTCAAGTGACTTGTTGAAGAGCAATGCAATAGCAGGGGCTAAAGATCTGGAGGCTTTTTTGTAAATTAAAGTTGGTATCTCCTCAAGGGCACTAGACTTGGTTTTAAGGGAAAGGATTATCTCATTAACATCAGTGGAATTTGTAGGCTTTAGGTACAGAGACTGTGGATAGTTACCTGTAAGATAGTCCTTAACATCAGTACTGGAAGATGGAATATCATTTGCAAGGGATGACCCAATGGAAGAGAAGAACCTATTGAACTCAATAGCAGAATCAGAGGCTGAAAGCTGACCATCGTTATTGGACAGGAGTGTTGGTTTGTTATTTAAAATCTTCTTTGATCCCAATATTTGTGAAATTGTGCTCCAAGTTTTTTTAATGTTGCTCTTTATTTGGGTAAATTTATCTTCGTAGTATTTAGTTTTGGCTCGTCTAATTATTTTAGATAGCAATAACGAGTAATTCTTTGAGAATTCTTTGGAGACGGTTCCTAACCTATACTTCTTCTCAAGGTCATGTTTTTTATTAATGGATTTAAGTATTCCCTTTGTAAGCCAAGGATTGTTTAGCCTTTTGGTTGTGACTTGTTTCGTTAGCATAGGACAGTGGGTGTTATAAAGGCTGAGAGTTTTTTGAAGAAAAGATTGCACTGCTAGGTTGATGTCCCCTATGTTACCTAACTCGGACTCCCAGTTGACATTAGCAGCAGCAGTTATAAAATTGCCTATAGCAGTTTCATTGTGCAGCCTAAAGCTTAACTCCCTTGTCTCTAGAGGTGGTTTGTTAATGTTAGTTAAGAGAAATGTGGGGTAATGGTCTGTAGTGCTATCGGTGATTATACCTGAAGTAAGCGGAGAGGTTATGTTGGTCCAGATGTGATCTAGAGTCGTGGCAGTACTATCAGTGATTCTAGTAGGTCTAGTGATTAAGGGTATGAGGAAGCAGGAATTCATACAGTTGAGGAAGCTAACAGCAGTAGGGTGTTCAGGCTCGCAGAGGTCAATATTAAAGTCCCCTGCGATAATTAGATGGTTTTTGTTCAGTCTGTTATCTAGTATTAGATTTCTAAGGTTTGAGTTGAATTCGGACACATCAGTGTTAGGAATTCTATAGACTGCACCCACAGACAGGACAGACTCAGCACCCTTGACTCTGAAACTGGCGAAGATATACTCCCCACAGCAGTCTCTAGTTCTAATTACTTTTAAGCATGTTAGTTCTTGGTGGTAGTAAAGAGCAGTACCACCACCTCTCTGAATTTGACGACAGTTGTGAATTGCTGAGTAGTTAGGCATGTTAAAGAGTTGAGTAGTATCCTCTTTTAACCACGTTTCAGTAAGTATAATAAAAGAGAATTTGTTGTCAATAGTTTCAATCAAGGCACTAACATCATCGAAGTGTTTACCTAGAGATCTAACGTTCAAGTTGATTACAGAGATATTGTGATTATGTGTTAATACATTGTTTACATCATGTGCTGTAAAA
The DNA here is from genome assembly GCA_020271785.1 of Procambarus virginalis. Taxonomy (NCBI): domain Eukaryota; kingdom Metazoa; phylum Arthropoda; class Malacostraca; order Decapoda; family Cambaridae; genus Procambarus; species Procambarus virginalis. The sequence continues at coordinate 6,446 of WNGS01123525.1, forward strand.
TATCTGCAATTTTGATCATTAAAGTGATGATTGTCATAGATAGTGGATAAGAGGTTTAGTTCTGGGTCTATACTTGTCTGCATAAAAAGGCTGGTTGTAGGAAAACAAGGCAAGAATGGCAATTACAAAATAGAATTTTGATATAAAAGGGAAAAAAACAAGACTATACAAAACAACACAAAATGAACAAAAAAGAAATGAGGTAGATTGCTTACAAGTACTCTCAGGTACACTGTAAGTAATAATTTGCATTTTGAGACACAGGCAAAGCCAGGGGTACAATGGAGTAAGGGAGTATGGCGAGGCTAGGCAACCTAGGTAATAAATGAAATCAAAGAAAAAAGTTGAATAATAAACATAGGCAAATTTAAGCTAATGATTATTTACTATAAATAGTTTAGTTATGATCGTATAATTAATAAGACCTAAAGAAATATTAATGCACTCAATTAATTAAGTCCAATAAATGACTAGTAAAAAGTAAATTAAAAATTAATTAAAAAAGTGAAACAAAGAGACTTACCTAGCCCGCACTAGGTGACAAGGGGGTTAATTATGTTGACTCATTGAGTGATAATAAGGTGAGACAAACCACATTGGGAAAGGAAAGTGTTGAGGTTTCCTCATTAGCAATTGTAAACATTTTACCTACTGAAGTCTTTCTCATTTAATCAAGCCATCTCTAACGAAGCACTGATGAATCGCATCTGGGTTTTGATGACGGATTTGACGCAGGCGGTAGAGGAGTTGCTGTCTTTTTCTAGTCAAGCACTCGTTGATGTAGATTCCCTGTCGTTGGGATGCAGCTGTGCGGACAAGATGCGATTTCATGGACTGGGAAGCCAGCTTCAGGCGAATTTTCTGCTGGTTTTGTCCTGATGGATTCTTTTTGCCTACTCTGTAGGCAGCAATAATGTCTGTTTTGTCTAGATTGACCTGCAATTTGTTTTTTAAGAGACTGAACTATTTCAATACACTTTTTACCTTCACTTTCCACAGAAATATCTTGGGACGACACAACTACAGAGTCAAGCAGCTTTTGCTGATCTTGTTCATCCTGGGAGACGGAATGTTGGGCGGATAATGTATTGATACATGCAGTCATTTTGCTGAGAGCTTCCTCTTGTTTTTTTATGGCTTCATCAGATTTCAGACGAATGTTTTCCTCACGGAGATTATTCAAGTCATGCTGGAGTTGATCTTGGCTAGCCTTAAAGTTTCTAACATCCTCGCGGAGGACGGTTATTTCTTGTTGTTGTTGATGGAGGTTCACGTGGTTCACTTGATTCTCAGTTTGAAGACTCGAGATGATCGTATTTTGAGCCTCAAGGACTTGGCACAACTTTTTGAACCACTGAGTCTCGGGCCAGTTAGGGAAATCCGGTGAGGAACCAGAAGCACGCTTGAGTTTCGTAAACTGGGATGTAAGAATGGTAATGGGAGAGGATTGAGCGGACACCACTCCCTGGCTCAATGGGGTGGAGGGGAGAGCAGCACTGCCACCAAAGGCCCCAGAGCTTCCAGAGGGAGAAACACGATGACTGTCAGCATTTGTTGGGATGGATGCTTTGTTTGGGGCTTTGTTGCTTTTATTTACCTGCACAGTCCTGTTCCTGGGAGACATGATAGGTCGAGAATGGACTGGAGTATATGTTTTGACGGAAACTTGCGTCAGGCAGAGCGGTGGTTGGCAGAGGCGGCAGCATGCACTGGAACTCACAGCCAGAGAGGATTGTTTTGAATTTTGTTTGTGATGGAATGAGTCAATTTGGGTTGATTACTTTGATTGTGCTATGACATGCTTGGACTCCATGTACTTAGCTGCCTGTGGGTGGTGGTCTACTTCATCTGGAGGCAGTTTAAGGGCTGAAATACAGCATAGAGTGAGGAGCGTAACGTGCACTCAACAGCGTCGGCTGTTCGACGTTGAGGTTGTTCATTCTGTTGGATCCTGTTCATCGTCCTATTCTTTCATACTTGCAAGTTATTCTATTTAAGGTGCCCATTTTAATGTCAACTTTTCCTTTGTTCTTAAGTGCTTAAGCCCTTTTTTCAGGCTTGGTCCTGCTTTTTCTGTCAGTTGCCGTTAGGCGACGTTTCTCTTCTCCTCACTTCCCTGTTATTCTCGTTTCATCCCCAGCCTCACCCCCCGCCTCCTTCCACCCGGCTCGGGGGTCCTGCCTAGGCTCTGCGCTCCTTGCTGCTGCCGCTTTCCTTCGTCAGTTTCTCTCCAGCCCTTATTGGAGCATTTGTTACTGTCCGTCATTCTCACTCACTATGGTCACTTAATTTTACTTTTGCATTCGTTTACTTGTGTATGTGACGTTTGCTGGTGCGGCAGCTGGATCTCCCTGCCTGCTTTTTTCCCGTTAGTCCTCCCATTGCTTACGTTTCTTCTTTCCGCAGTGGCGAGAAGCCGGAACACTCAGCATCTACAACACGAAAGAGGGCTCGGGCGACGTCGACCCGAGGACAACAGCGAAGTGGTGCGAGGATGCAACCTGCCAGGGCCCGGATGAAACCCGCCCGTTTCACCTCCCCCTCCTTGGGCGGCTCGGACACGGATGGCAGGCACACTTTCCAGAGGCCCCCTGCCGGCAAAGCGGCGGGTGGCACAGCGTCGCAGCCTCCACCCCTTTCGGCCGATGACTGGACGATGCTGCAGGCGCTCATCGCGCAGGCTCGGGGGCCCTCTCTTGTCACAAGCCATCTGGGCATGGAGACCACCGAGGCCGTCCCTGCCGCGGCTGCCACAGCTGTCCCGCCCTCCCCCACCGACCGACGCCCACGGACCAGGGCCAGGGGGACTACGTCCAGGTAACGTGAGAGCTCCTCCAGTCTGTCCTCATACAATGAATCCCCCGCCGAGAGAACGCCCCCCCCCCTCTTACTAGCCCTGGCCGGGGCAACTACGGGCGACCCCGGGCTCCAGCATCCCACTCTTGGGCGTGCACGTCCCACCGCCCCTTCGGGAGAAGGTCTGGGCAAACAAGTATGTGGACCTCAGGCAATTGCTTGCCTACGAACGGGAAGCAGGATCTTTCGAGACCCACTCTGCGCCAAACCCTGACGCCCAGGCGGCTGGTAAGAAGCAGCTGCCCTTGACGCCAGACCAGTGGGCGCATGGCCTCGACGAGAAGCACCCAGTGGAGGCCCAGGCGCTGTTTACATATGCACGTTACGTGAAGACCATAAAGACGACCCTCAAAGGCGACTGGATGTAGTACGACAAGGCCTTCAGGTGGGACAGGGAGAGGTTGGGCTGTTCTTGGTTGGATTACAGGCTGGACTTGGAATTTCGCTCGGTACAACGCCTCACCCAGGCCGCTGCTGAGCCGACGTGGCAGGAGGCGGGGCGACCGGCAGCCCTCACTCTCTCTAGCGCCCGGCAGCAAGGCTTCCCCTGGGCTACTGCTTCACCTACCACTTGATGGGACCCGGCTGCACTTTCACCTCGTGTTCATTCAAGTACTACTGCCCGCGCTGCCGAAAGAGGCACCCTGCCTACAGCCCATGTCCTCCAGCACGGCCCCGCGACGAACCCACCCAGGAGCAGCGCCCCCGTCGCCACTCACAGGTTAGGGGTTCGAAGAGCTAGGCTTGACTCCAACTGGTTACGCCCCTCACTCATTGGACTTGGCGGGGCCCTCAGCCATCTCTAGACGGGCTTGCCGAACAGCGCTAATGGCGGTCGGCAGGTGGAAGAGTGACGTTTTATTTGCTAGTCGGGTAGCCGAAGATGCTCTGCCAACCTGAGGTTTTTCCCTCGCGGCCAGCGGGCACTCGCCCTTCGGGGGGGAGGGGTCCGGCCTGCTGGCCTGCGGAGTGGGGGTGCAGTACCGGTCCCCAAGTGTTCCGCTGTCCGCAGCTACTACTTTGACTTTACAGCCATTCTATTAGTAAGCCCTACCTTTAATCAGGAAATTCTTTCTCCTTATTCCTTGGCGGCACGGCCTATGGCCTGGGGTTATTTTCTTCTCCAAATTCTAGATATCGTAAAAACTCGTAGATAATTCTCCTAGATAATTCTAGATATCGTAACAACTCCTTCCTTGTCCTGGGAATCGGACATTCTTTGATGGCCACCACTTTGTTCCACTGGAGTCACTTCTCCTTCGCCCATGACGAAAACTAAATATTCTAATCTGGCTTTCCCGAACTCGTTCATGGCCATATTAACTGTCAGGTTCACTTCTTCCAACCGCCAGAACAACTCCCTCAAACGATCCATGTGCTGTTTCCAGCTATCGGCGTACACCACTATATCATCTATGTACACTTCACAGCCTTCCATTCCTCTCAGCACCGCGTTCATCATCCTCTGGAAACAACTTCCACTGTTTTTCATGCTGACCGGAAGTACTTTGTACTGATATAATCCGTCTGAAGTAGAGAACTCGGAGATCCTCCTTGCACTAGGAGATAGAGGTATCTGATAATACCCTTTCATCAGGTCGACCTTGGTGAGAAACTTTGCTCTACGCACTTTGTAGACGCAGTCACTTATTCGGGGCATAGGGTGTGAATCCGACATGGTTATGGAGTTCACTTTACGATAGTCGGTGCAAAAGCGATACGAGCCGTCACCCTTCTTAACCAACACACATGGTTCAAAGGACCAATAATCCGGTTCCGAAGGTCCAAATAATGTGGGAACCGACCTGTGAGATTTATATTTATTTAATTTATATGAATTTATATTTACGCTAATTTATATACTTCGATAGCAATTTGTATGATGTTAAGTGGACTGTATTTCTGCAATAATCTCACAAATCGATCCACACACATTAGGGGGGTTTATATTGAACTTATATATATGCAGCCAATCAAACTACAGTATTATACATTGAGGAGGTTCCTTATCTTATTTTACAGCAGGCCTTGGTTCACCAGATATAACTCAAATTATCCTATTTTATCCTATCCTATATTTTATCCTATCTATTATCCTATCCAAATACTATCCTATTATACCAAATTATCCTATTATAAATAGACACCAAATTATCCTATTCTGAGGCAGTTTCATCACCCAGTAACTGATGCACAAAGTTTGCTTCCTCTTCTTCCTCTCAAAGGGCGCTTGCTATAAAGCCAGAATCCTAATATATGACAGGTATATCAGAGAAAACACTATACAATGAACCAAATAAAGACCAAGGCTTAATTACCTTTAGTATGAGGCGATTTCGTATTCTAACCGGCTCGCCCTATCTACTGACATTAATGGCCAAAAATGAATAGATAAATGGGTTTCGGCAGAACACTTTCCTTGTATTTGTTGACAGCATGTTGATAATGGTAGACCATTGGTATCCATAACACTTCGTCCAAGAGAAATTAACAGGAGCCGTTTACTCCCGTGCGCCTCTGGTCTTAAACAACAATGGCTGATAATAGGAGCCGAATTTGCTCCATGCGCCTTTGGTCTAACAACAATGGCTGACCACTCCTCCTCACTGACGCCTGGCCAACTTTGTCCAGATATCATTAAGTGATAGAAGGGTCACATTTACTCTATTTTGCTACTGATAATTAAGTTAATTAAAATGAGATGTTTTATGATGGTAAAAGTCCAAAGACTAATGTATTTAAGAATAATTCCAACACAATAGCTGGTGAATTATAATAGTATGTGGTAATGATATCCCGTTTTCTATAGACGGAAAATTCCACTACAAGTTACATTTTCTATGGGTAACTTGTGGATACAATGGCAGCAATATTATCTGCAATTGCATGTAATATTATAAAATGGTGTCGGATTTTCCGACAGTGAGCTCCACTCACCGTTGCAGTGCTCCGCGAGATCATTTGCTAGCAGATACACCTCCTGTCACATGATCTTCCTGTTCTCAGGACTCGCCCGATAAGCTCTCTGCTTCATTAGCTTTTCCCCGCCCACATCCCCGTCTCTTGTGCTGTCGGGGCACATCCGTGGAGAGTGACTGGTTCTTCCTTATTAGGGTCACTAGTTCTCTTCTCTCCCCTTTATCCAGATGACGTAGCTTCTCTTCTAAGTGCGTCAAACTTTCTGTATTTGACAGGCGTGTACTGTCGGAACGGGCCCACTTTCCTTCCTCAGTTGGCAACACTTGGCTCATCTCCATACACAGAACTAATTGATCTTTTTGCGACTGTGTTGCTCCCTTCACTTTCGCACTCTCATACTCTTCTGGGGAATATGGCTTTAAACGGTTGATATGACATACTTGAGTCTTGCGGGGGCGATTCGGCTTGCTGATCTCATAATTTACAGGACCCACTCGCCTGACAACCGAGTATGGACCACCAAAGTGTGATTCCGTCACTCTACCTCTCACAGGTAGCAATATCATCACTCAGGCTCCCGCCTCGAATTCCCTTGGGACAGCATTCTTGTCGTACCAAATCGACATCTTTTCTTGAGCTGTCTTCAGGTGCTCAGCAGCCAGCGCCTTCGCCGTTTTCAATCGTTCATGGAATTTCTTCACATACTCCTCCATTGTCGCTAACGTCTTAGTCGCAGTCAACTGCTTCTTCAGCATCACTAATGGGTTCCTTACTTCGTGCCCAAACACTAGTTGAAATGGAGAAAATCCCAGAGACTTAACTATAGCATCTCTGATTGCAAACAGGGCTGGGTAGACAGCTTCATCCCATTCCGCCAACTGTTCCGCACAATACACTTTCAAGACGGTTTTCAGGATCGAGTGGAACCTCTCAATCGCTCCCTGTGATTGAGGTCTATAAGGTGACTATCGTAGTTGGGCTATTCTCCAGCCTGCAACAGCCTGCCTATACCATTTCGACTGGAAAATACTTCTGCAATCGGAGTGGATTTCCTTGGGCACTCCTACCCAGGCAAAGAATTTATTTATTTATTTATTTTATTTATTTATTTACTTATATACAAGAAGGTACATTCGGATTGTGAGGATACATAGCATAGTAATTACATTCTTGTAAAGTCACTAGAACGCGCAGCGTTTTGGGCAGGTCCTTAATCTAAGAAAATTTTAAGTAGGTAAACACTAGCAAAATTGATAAAAATGATAAGTTACATAGCAAGAAAAAAATAAAAGATGAGGGAAAATTGTAGGTATATTAAAGCATATAGGTAGCTCAGATTGATTGCAATGACAGCTTGAATGATAGTTTAACAAAAATTAGTAGGCACAATACAGCATATGGCAAGCACATAAAAGAAGACAGCAATGAACACAATGACAAAGTTGTTTGGATTATGTACATAAAGATTTGGAGATTGGGCAACACTAGATGCAGAGTAAATTTAAAGCTCAGTGTAGGAAACAACGAAGATGAAATTAGGTACTTTTTGGTTTCGTTTTTGAATAAGGCAAAACGTTGACAGCTTTTTAATTTACTAGGGGGTGAGTTCCATAGACTAGGTCCCTTTATTTGCATAGTGTTTACACAGATTAAGTTTGACC
>WNGS01123530.1:15137-32043 GCA_020271785.1 Procambarus virginalis
GATGTTAAACCTTAAACTGCGCATGGCGTATATATACGCCTGAGTAACATGTCCGACGGTGCGCATGGCGTATATATACGCCATAGGGTGCCATTCCGATTTAAATGGCCCGCGGCTACACGGGTTCACAGTAGCTTCATCAGGGCTCTTGTAAACAGACGAAATTTAAAAAAAAATCGTGGGCAATATTCTCAGGGTGAGAGGCACAGTACTGTTGGAGCAACCAAGGCTGGCGCACGCAGCATGAGCGATCAGCATTGCTGTTCAGCTTGTGACCACAGCATCACCGAAAATGTCAAAATAAATATATACTGTTATTATTTAGTGATGACAATATTACAGATGACCCGTGACTGTGATATAAATAACCAGGGTTGTGATAATAGCAGGATTGTTGTAATAATTAGCGCTGTGGGAGGAGTGATGCTGAGAGACTGAGGGAGACAGCATCGTTACTGACTGTGTGGCCACCTGTTATTGTTACATTCACCATACCAGCTCAGTGGTTTCTCTATGGTGAACACAAATGTAGATACTTATATATAATGTGTGTTAGTGTAATAACAGCAAAAGGATTATCTGGGAGGAGCCATTTGGGTGACGGAGGTGAGTCGTCTGCACGATTGTCAAGCTGTTAGAGGGTGGCCACTATGCTCTTTGGGCGCACTACAAGCTTAGGTGTACAGTTACAGTGCATAAAACATGTAGATATTTATATATAATATGTGTATATAGGGTAATAACACTGAAAACAGTATTGTGGGGGAGAAAGTTTAGTGCGTGTGACCTTGAATGAGTGAGGGAGCCGCCAGCCGCCAGCTGTGTATACCGAGACTCTTAGTGCCTGAACTAACTATATCAGCTTAGCTGTACAGTTGTGGTGAACAAAATATATACATACTTATATATAACGTCTGTATATAGTGTATAACACACAAATGGTATTGTTGGGGAGAAAAGTTTAGTGCGTGTGTTGAGGGAGTGGCAGCGAGTGGCTGGCTGGTGTGTTGCGGTAACTCTTCGTTGCTCTTCGACTCTCAATACCAACTTAGTGGTTCGTAATGGTGACCAAAATATGCAAATACTTATATAACCTGTGTATAGAGTGTAATAGCAGCAAACAGTATTGTTGGGGGAGAAAGTTTAGTGTGTGTGTGACCTTGAATGAGTGAGGAGCCGCCAGCCGCAGCTGGTATAGCGACGACTCTTAGTGCCTGAACTAACTATATCAGCTTAGCTGTACAGTTGTGGTGACAAAATATATACATACTTATATATACGTCTGTATATAGTGTAATAACACCACAAATGGTATGTTGGGGGAGAAAGTTTAGTGCGTGTGTTGAGGGAGTGGCAGCGAGTGGCTGGCTGGTGTGTAGCGGTAACTCTTCGTTGCTTTTCGACTCTCAATACCAACTTAGTGGTTCGTTATGGTAACCAAAATATGCAGATACTTATATATAACCTGTGTATAGAGTGTAATAGCAGCAAAACTATTTGTTATTGTTTTATGAACATAATAATTGAATCACTAATATGCACACATACGTTTGAGTATAGCGATTATTCACCACTTTTATATAAATATATTACAATACACACTATTGAATAATATACTGCCAAAAAAAAAGAAAAAATCAATCGGAGACATTGAAACAATTAGGTAATAATATCTTTGTGGCAACCCATCTGTCAGCGCGGGTGACGCTGACCGGCCCTGGCGACCGCTCTGTCAACGCCCACTTTTTGCCAGACTTCCTCGGTCAATTGCGCCCAAAATATGTGACCTACGATTTTTTTGCTATTTTTCCCGTGCTCAGGGGACACAAATTAACGTGTTTAGAAGACGAAAAATTTTTTGGATTTTTTTTTTCTTGCGCACAGGGGTGTAAATATCCCCAGGACCCCTGAGCAGTGTAAGGGTTCAGATTAACCTCCCTCAGCCAACTCCATCGGCTCTAGTCCTTTAGGACACCAACAAGGCTACAAACACTAGCCCCCCCAGCCAATGTACTGACAACCCAACATAACACATACACAAACAAACGACACATACACATATGTCAACCCATGGTGGACAGGCCACCGAACTTTCAATCCTCCTCTCTCTCTACACCCGCATCCTCTTCCTGAATTTCATCTCCCCATCCCTCTACCCCCCCCCCCCATCCTTTCCAAGCCCTTTGGACATCAAGCTGAAGCCAGTACCATTGAAGGAATTAGTGATGTTAGACAATTTACTGTATAGAGCAGTAAAGCTAGGGACAGCCCCGAGGAAATGTTGTCAGTTAGTTGTTCCAGCTGTCTTGGTACCAACTGTGTTAAAAATTATCCATGATGCTCCTGCAAGTGCACATCCAGGAAAGGATCATACACTCCAACAAGGTCGATTAAAATATTTTCGGCCAAAAATGGCTAAGGAGATTGCTCATTATGTTGACAGATGTTTAACTTGCCTACAGCACAAGGGACATGTTTCAGGACCTAATCCAATTCAGGTGTACCCAGCAACTAAAGCTCCTTGGGAACGAGTATCGATGGATTTATTGACAAATTTTGCTGAAACAGAGAAAGGGAACAAACATTTGCTTGTAATGGTCGATAATTTTTCACGGTTTTGCGAACTAGTTCCTATCCTGAACAAAACAGCAGAAACTATAGCCAGTGCATTCCATGACCACATAATTTGTAGATATAGTATGCCTAAAGTAATTCTTTCAGATAATGGTCCAGAATTCAGTAATAGTATTTTAACTAGCTTGTGTGATTTATATAACATTAAAAAATGTAGTATTATGCCCTATCATCCAGCTAGTAACGGACTAGCTGAACGTACTAACAGAAAAGTGTTAGATGCCTTGAGTCACGTTGAATTTTGATAACAACAATTGGGATGATTTTATACCCTTAATTCAGTGTGCTATAAATTCTTCAATTAATGCTTCTACAGGTGACACACCTCACACTATTCCTTATGGTACAGATAAGATCCTCCCTAATGAATTGATTAATGTACCTCCTACTCCCTTATATAACGTAGATGATTTTGTTCAAGTGAAGCGTAGACAAATGCAACTAGTATTCAAGAAAATATGAGAAAAACTGTCCAAAGCTACAGCTGAGTTCACTCGAGCAAGGAATGAACGAGCTAAACCCAGTAAATTAACTATTGGATCTGTAGTAATGATACTTAACCAACACAGGTCTGGTCCTATGTATAAGTTAACTAAGAAATTTTTGGGTCCATATAAGGTAATCGAGCTTATCAAAGGTAACAAGTACAGACTGAAGAACTTAGTAATAGGAGAGTATATAAATGAACATTTAGACCATATGAAGTTAGCTAAAATGACTGTTGACGAGACTGATGAGGAAGATGACAATGAACTTACCCAGACAGATACTCCTATTGGGACACCACCTTCTGTGGTTGACGGACTACTTGATGTTCAGCAACCCGATACTAGCACTTATAATCTTAGATCTAGACCTCTCGTTTCAACCACATCAATTCAATTGTCCATCTAGCCAATGGACAACCACATGTCCATTGGCTAGATGTTAACGAGGTTATCTCTCAAGATGATAGTTTGTCACATGCAGTTTCATCTGTTCCTGACCTTCAGTCAGAGCCAGAGTTGTATAGTGCTCTGGATGAGCTAGGTGTAGATATCCGCAGAATTTACAAATAAGTGCACTCTGTAGTTATTCTGTTTTGGCTTTGAAAAATTCATTTGCAGTATTTCCACCACATATGTCTTATTATTACCATTATACATATATAGTATGATAGTATGATCATGTTTTTCTCAATTTTATTTTGTTATAAATCAAATGCCATTGTTAAGTCTACTGCCATACTGCCATTTGTAATTTTTTTTTTACAGTGCTTGTCATAAAGATTTCATTAATGTTCTAGCAACCACATTGAGGCCAGTGAATCCTGACTGCTATCATGCAGATGTTAGTCTTCTTGATCCAGGTCTTGTATATACTTGTAAATATATTGCACATTAAATATATTGTACATTGGTCTTGTAAATATATATATTGTACATTGAAAAAAAAAGAAAAAAAACACATTATCTAATCTTAAAATTCATTTATGGTTGTTAGGTCAGAACTTTATTCTATTAATGTAATAATTGTTTAATGGTTTTCAAGCACATGCCATTAACATATGTTAATAATTTTGTTTAGGCAATACCTTGAGTTGTATTGTTCATTTCCGATAAGTAGACATACACATGTTCTTCATACTCTGGTTGAATCAAAGCATTGTTACCATGATTTTCACCTATTATGATCAATTTTTTTTCTTTTGGTGCATATGCCGAGTTGTTAGTATTACGCACACCTGATCTTCTTTCAATGTTTTATTATGCAATTTTCACATGTAAGCCATTATTGAATGCCACCGAGGTCCTTTCAGTATCATTGTAACTATATAGCTAGCCAGAGCTTGTTGACAAGGGACGTCGACTTGGTAGCGTGTCCGAGAGGTGTTATATTCAAATTCCGCGCCAGTTGGAACATAACCAATCACAGGCGAGTAGGCCTCTGACGTCATGCCAGATTCACAGTCAACCAGCCATGCTTGCAGCAGCAGGTCCCTCGATACACTCAGAGTAGGCGGACCTCGGCTAGCCAGATATAACCCTTGTTGCCTTAGCCAATAAATCTAAGAAGTGTCTACAGTGTATATTACTCAACCTGAACAAGGCAACGAATATTCTAGCGTCGCGTCAGACTAGAAATAAAAATGAATTTTGGAGAACTGATTTTTCAATTAACACCAACAGTGAAAATAAATATAGAGAAAATTCGTGTTAGAATTATTAATCTTACTTTTTCGGTCATATTTAATATATATATATATATATATATATATATATATATATATATATATATATATATATATATATATATATATATATATATATATATATATATATATATATATATATATATATATATATATATATATATATATATATATATATATATATATATATATATATATATATATATGTCGTACCTAGTAGCCAGAACGCACTTCTCAGCCTACTATGCAAGGCCCGATTTGCCTAATAAGCCAAGTTTTTATGAATTATTATATTTTCTTTAATTTTTTTCTTATGAAATGATAAAGCTACCCATTTCATTATGTATTAGGTCATTTTTTTATTGGAGTTAAAATTAACATAGTTATATGACCGAACCTAACCAACCCTACCTAACCTAACCTAACCTATCTTTATAGGTTAGGTTTGGTTAGGTAGCCGAAAAAGTTAGGTTAGGTTAGGTTAGGTAGTCAAAAACAATTAATTCATGAAAACTTGGCTTATTAGGCAAATCGGGCCTTGCATAGTAGGCAGAGAAGTGCATTCTGGCTACTAGGTACGACATATATATATATGTATATATATATATATATATATATATATATATATATATATATATATATATATATATATATATATATATATATATATATATATATATATATATATATATATATATATATATATACATATATATATATATATATATAAATATATATATATATATATATATATATATATATATATATATATATATATATATATATATATATATATATGCGAACAAACTTGAATGGTCCCCAGGACTATATGAAACTGAAAACTCACACCCCAGTATGGACTCGAACCCATACTGCCAGGAGCAACGCAACTGGTATGTACAGGACGCCTTAATCCGCTTGACCATTGCTCCTGGCAGTATGGGTTCGAGTCACTTCTGGGGTGGAAGTTTTCAGTTATATATATATATATATATATATATATATATATATATATATATATATATATATATATATATATATATTATATATATATATATATATATATATATATATATATATATATATATATATATATATATATATATATATATATATATATATATATATATATATATATATATATATATATATATATATATATATATATATATATATATTAGGGGTACCACCTCTGGTGCAATTGCAGGGACCCACATCCTCGAAGAAGAAAACAAAGAGCATTCAGAGAAGATCTTGTGGATTCTCACTGAATACTTTATTCTTTTCTTCTCCTACCATCCCTATTATTTTTTTGTATGTTTGGTTTTATTTTATTGCAATGCTACAGATTACAGGGAAACACACACACACACACAAATATATAACAATTAAACAATCAGCGTTCGAAGACCTCGTCCAGCTCCTCGGAGGTTGGATGCTTACCCAGGATACAGCACGCATTTTCCCTCTGCACTGCGACACTGAGGCGCTGGAACTGGAAACTGGCTGCTCGTGGGTCTCTAGTTTTCCCAATGAGTTCCTCACCAACCTCCTTTAAAAACTTAAGTGCACATTTACCCCAGGCACCCAGAGTCTCTGAGCCTATCGGCACGAACCTGTAAGAACGTTCTAGGTCTCTGTACTTGTGGATTTTCTGGGTCTCCCTGAAGGTGGCTGCCCCACCTCCCTCCGCTGAGCTGTAACGTAAATAGGTATCAGCCAATGTAGACGCACAGGTGCATCCCATACGACCTATTTACCTTCCCTCCATGGCTGCAGGGTGACTCCATCTGGGCGTTTTTGGCTGTTGTCAGGTCTGCACAACTGGGGTTCCCTTTGTGCTGGACACCCAGCTGTAGCCAAACTTCTCTTGATGATGTCATTGACTGCCTCGTGTCTGGCAATCTTTCCCTGTGTCTTACGACAGATGAGACCATGGCTGCCGTATTGGTCTGCCCGTGCCTGGCCGCAAATACACCGGTGCTCGGTGGAGATAGGGGTGGCAAGGCGCAGAGCAACACCAATACTTAGGGCCCGATGGGCCAGGCGGGTGCCCAAGGCGGAATTAGTGACTGCCAACAGGAAGTCCCCAGCATGGGGGGCTTGCACAGCTAGGAGACGCGCTCTGTCCTTCTGAGAAGCTACGTCCAGCAATGCTTTGGCGATGTTCTCCACTATGGGGCTATCCCATTTGGCCTGTTTACCGTCGTTTGGACAAGTTGGTCGGGTGTGTGAATTGGCGAGTGAGTTCCACTGACCAGCTCCTTCCACAAATTTGGGATCACGAATCCAAATGGAGTTCCTTAGGTATTCTGGTAGTATTTCCTTCACTAATTCACTTGTAGCACTGGTCGAGGATAAGAATGCCGGCAATGCTAACTGTGTCGCCTTGCGAATACCTATACCCCCGAGTCTAACTGGGAGCGATGCTTGGTCCCACTGGTCATCTTGCAGGGAGAGGTTTAACACTTTCATAGTTATTGTCTTTAGGAGTGAGTCGTATTCTGTTATTTTGGGCTGTCAAAGGAAGGAGCACACCTGAGGAAATAGGTAAGTCTGGGCAAGGCCAGGCACCTTGTAAGAAGGAACAAAGCATCGTGAGCATCCAAAGCCCTATTCGCGCCTCCATCCTCCTCAGGTCTTTAATGTATATATATATATATATATATATATATATATATATATATATATATATATATATATATATATATATATATATATATATATATATATATATATATATATATATATATATATATATATATATATATATATATATATATATATATATATATATATATATATATATATATATATATATATATATAGATATATATATATATATATATATATATATATATATATATATAATATATATATATATATATATATATATATATATATATATATATATATATATATATATATATATATATATATATATATATATATATATATATATATATATATATATATTATATATATATATATATATATATATATATATATATATATATATATATATATATATATATATATATATATATATATATATATATATATATATATTTCAAGCCTGGCAAAAAGATATCCAGAGTCATTCCAGTAGCCATACACAGACTCACTTTGTTACAAGTGCTGCTGTTGCAGTACAGAACATTATATTTTATATTATTAGCGGGTAAGGTGAATACAAATGAATCGAACAATGGGGTCAAGTGTTAACAAAGAGTATACTTTGTGTAGACATGAAGGAGAAAAGAAGCTAAGGATCAGAAGGTTAAATAGGGTACATGCAAAAATTAATCAAGCATAGTGGACGCTGTATGTCGAGCAGTGTCTTCTATGTTGGCACCTTGACGTTCTGGTCTTGTCCTTACTCTCATGGTGGGTAGAGTGAATAGTTCCGTAATTTGAGAATTTATGGTAGGTTGTTTTACTTTTATATGGATTGCTTCAAGAATTTATAATCTTCTTACATCTTGAGTTTTGTCTATTATACAAGTGTTTTTATTCAATATTTCTCTTGTAAGGGTGATGTCATGGGCTTGTCTCATGTGATATCTGGGGGCCCAGGATTGAAGATGACAGGTCAAATGCCTCGTCAGCTTGGTCGACGTCATACCTATGTACTTAGATTGAAGGTTACATCCTTCATAGGTGCAAGTGTACATGTATACAACGTTTGACTGCTGTAAAGGGTTCTTCGTCGGCTTCGGTCTGTTTTTGATAAGGAGGTTGGTAGTCTTCTTGGTTTTATAGAATATGATCAGGTCTATGTTTTGGTTAGGCGTAATACTTTTTACTCCTTTACGGATAATTTCTCTCATTATTCTTTCTTCTTTTTTATTTTCACTGTGCATGGTTGATTTGTAATATAATTTTATTTTGGAGGTATTGTGGTTTCTGTTCCAGGTTCTGGATTATACCATCGGTCCAAGTGTCTTGTTATAGCAGCGTTTATTTCCGTGTTGCTATATCCGTTGTTCACCAATACCTGAGTTATTCTTTCAAACTCTCTACTCACGTAGCTCTATTCGGAGCAGTGGGTAAGCTCTCGACGAATATAAGCATTGAGAACACTGGCTTTGTATCTTTAGGGGCACTCACTTTTACCGTTCAGGCATAATCTTATGGTGGTGGGCTTAGTATATACGCAGGTGCTTAAAGAGGTTCCTGTTATTTTTATTAGTAAATCCAATAATGGCAGACTGTTATTTTCACTATTTTCATGTGTAAATCGGAGTACTGACTCCCTCTCTAGATGGCTGGCCAACCACTTGGGCTGGACAGTAGAGCGACGGTCTCGCTTCGCGCAGGTCGGTGTTCAATCCCCGACCATCCAAGTGGTTGGGCACAATTCCTGCCCACCCCCGTCCCATCCCAAATCCTTATCCTGATCCCTTCCCAGTGCTATATAGTCATAATGGATTGGCGCTCTCCTCTGATAGTTCAATTCAATTCTCTAGATGGCTTTTTAGATCAATTAGTTCGTCTGAGTCATTTACTATGACGAATATGTCATCTATATAATGGCAGAACACAGTCGGTTTTTTGCTGCTATTGAAGACTCTATCTTCGATGGTTCCCAAATAAAAATTAGCAAATAACACTCCTAAGAGGGAGCCCATTGCTACTCCGTCTATTTGTATATACCAGTGCACTAAAACAGAAGCGAAAAATAAACCGGGAAAACGGAGGAAACCCCACCTCTATTTAAAACTTTGACCCAAATATCACAGTAACAAGGTTATCGCGAACAATCAAACTCAATTACGGGCTCACCATAGCCCGTGCTACATGGACACTTTGTTCTGAGTAGCTAAATCTAAAACAACAACAATATACTGCAACATCACTTGAGAATGAACCATGTAGGTTCGAGACGTCGTGCGGTTTTATTATAAGTGTAATACATTATTCAGTTATTCAAATATTTTCTTCACCTTGAAAACGAACACACACACACACACTATATTTAGAGGCCTGGTAGTCTGGTGGATAGCATGTAGGACTCATAATTTTGTGGCGCTGATTCGATTCCCGAACCAGTCAGAAACAAATGGGCAAAGTTTCTTTCATCCTAAATGCCCCTGTTACCTAGCAGAAAATAGGTACCTTGGAGTTAGTCAGCTGTCACGGGTAGCTTCCTGGTGTGTGTGTGTGTGTGTGTGTGTGTGTGTGTGTGTGTGTGTGTGTGTGTGTGTGTGTGTGTGTGTGTGTGTGTGTGTGTGGTGGAGAAAAAAAAGTAGTTTGTAAACAGTTGATTGACAGTTGAGAGGCAGGCCGAAAGAACAAAGCTCAACCACCGGAAACATAATTAGGTGAATACTCACACACACACACACACACACACACACACACACACACACACACATATATATATATATATATATATATATATATATATATATATATATATATATATATATATATATATATATATTAAAGACCTGAGGAGGATGGAGGCGCGAATAGGGGCTTTGGATGCTCACGATGCTTTGTACATTCTTACAAGGTGCCTGGCCTTGCCCACACTTACCTATTTCCTCAGATGTGCTCCTTCCTTTGACAGCCCAAAGTTAACAGAATACGACTCACTCCTAAAGACAATAACTATGAAAGTGTTATAACTCTCCCTGCAAGATGACCAGTGGGACCAAGCAATGCTTCCAGTTAGACTCGGGGGTATAGGTATTCGCAAGGCGACACAGTTAGCATTGCCGGCATTCTTATCCTCGACCAGTGCTACAAGTGAATTAGTGAAGGAAATACTACCAGAATACCTAAGGAACTCCATTGGGATTGGTGATCCCAGTTTTGTGGAAGGAGCTGGTCAGTGGAACTCACTTGCCAATTCACACACCCGACCAACTTGTCCAAACGACGGTAAACAGGCCAAATGGGATAGCCCCATTGTGGAGAACATCGCCAAAGCATTGCTGGACGTAGCTTCTCAGAAGGACAGAGCGCGTCTCCTAGCTGTGCAAGCCCCCCATGCTGGGGACTTCCTGTTGGCAGTCCCTAATTCTGCCTTGGGCACCTGCCTGGACCATCGGGCCCTAAGTATTGGTGTTGCTCTGCGCCTTGCCACCCCTATCTCCACCGAGCACCGGTGTATTTGCGGCCAGGCACGGGCAGACCAATACGGCAGCCATGGTCTCATCTGTCGTAAGACACAGGGAAAGATTGCCAGACACGAGGCAGTCAATGACATCATCAAGAGAAGTTTGGTAAACAGCTGGGTGTCCAGCACAAAGGGAACCCCAGTTGTGCAGACCTGACAACAGCCAAAAACGCCCAGATGGAGTTACCCTGCAGCCATGGAAGGAAGGTAAATAGGTCGTATGGGATTACACCTGTGCATCTACATTGGCTGATACCTATTTACGTTACAGCTCAGCAGAGGGAGGTGGGGCAGCCACCTTCAGGGAGACCCAGAAAATCCACAAGTATAGAGACCTAGAACGTTCTTACAGGTTCGTGCCGATAGGCTCAGAGACTCTGGGCGCCTTGGGTAAATGTGCACTCAAGTTTTTAAAGGAGGTTGGTGAGGAACTCATTGGGAAAACTAGAGACCCACAAGCAGCCAGTTTCCTGTTCCAGCGCCTCAGTGTCGCAGTGCAGAGGGGAAATGCGTGTTGTATCCTGGGTACGCATCCAACCTCCGAGGAGCTGGACGAGTTCTTCGAACGCTGATTGTTTAATAATATTTGTGTGTGTGTGTGTTCTCTGTAAACTGTAGCATTGCAATAAAATAAAACAAAACAAAAAAATAATAGGGGGTGGTAGGAGAAGAAAAGAATAAAGTATTCATTGAGAATCCACAATATCTTCTCTGAATGCTCTTTGTTTTCTTCTTCGAGGATGTGGGTCCATGCAATTGCACCAGAGGTGGTACCCCTATTATTTATATATATATATATATATATATATATATATATATATATATATATATATATATATATATATATATATATATATATATATTATTAAATATGACCGAAAAAGTAAGATTAATAATTCTAACACGAATTTTCTCTATATATTATTTTCACTGTCGGTGGTAATTGAAAAATCATTTCTCCAAAATTCATTTTTATTTCTAGTCTGATGCGACGCTAGAATATTCGTTGCCTTGTTCGGGTGAGTAATATACACTGTAGACACTTCTTAGATTTATTGGCTAAGGCAACAAGGGTTATATCTGGCCAGCCGAGGTCCGCCTACTCTGAGTGTATCGAGGGAACTGCTGCTGCAAGCATGGCTGGATGACTGTGAATCTGGCATGACGTCAGAGGCCTACTCGCCTGTGATTGGTTATGTTCCAACTGGCGCGGAATTTGAATATAACACCTCTCGGACACGCTACCAAGTCGACGTCCCTTGTCAACAAGCTCTGGCTAGCTATATAGTTACAATGATACTGAAAGGACCTGGGTGGCTTTCAATAATGGCTTACATGTGAAAATTGCATAATAAAACATTGAAAGAAGATCAGGTGTGCGTAATACTAACAACTCGGCATATGCACCAAAAAAAAAAATTGATCATAATAGGTGAAAATCATGGTAACAATGCTTTGATTCAACCAGAGTTTGAAGAACATGTGTATGTCTACTTGTCGGAAATGAACAATACAACTCAAGGTATTGCCAAAACAAAATTATTAACATATGTTAATGGTATGTGCTTGAAAACCATTAAACAATTATTACATAAATGGAATAAAGTTCTGACCTAACAACCACAAATGAATTTTAAGATTAGATAATGTGTTTTTTTTTCTTTTTTTTTCAATGTACAATATATATATTTACAAGACCAATGTACAATATATTTAATGTGCAATATATTTACAGGTATATACAAGACCTGGATCAAGAAGACTCACATCTGTGTGATAGCAGTCAGGATTCACTGGCCTCAATGTGGTTGCTAGAACATTAATGAAATCTTTATGACAAGCACTGTAAAAAAAAATTACAAATGGCAGTATGGCAGTAGACTTAACAATGGCATTTGATTTATAACAAAATAAAATTGAGAAAAACATGATCATACTATATATGTATAATGGTAATAATAAGACACATGTGGTGGAAATACTGCAAATGAATTTTCAAAGCCAAAACAGAATAACTACAGAGTGCACTTATTTGTAAATTCTGCGGATATCTACACCTAGCTCATCCAGAGCACTATACAACTCTGGCTCTGACTGAAGGTCAGGAACAGATGAAACTGCATGTGACAAACTATCATCTTGAGAGATAACCTCGTTAACATCTAGCCAATGGACATGTGGTTGTCCATTGGCTAGATGGACAATTGAATTGATGCGGTTGAAACGAGAGGTCTAGATCTAAGATTATAAGTGCTAGTATGGGGATGC
Source organism: Procambarus virginalis (assembly GCA_020271785.1). Taxonomy (NCBI): domain Eukaryota; kingdom Metazoa; phylum Arthropoda; class Malacostraca; order Decapoda; family Cambaridae; genus Procambarus; species Procambarus virginalis. Next base: position 28,358 of record WNGS01123530.1, read on the forward strand.
TGAACATCAAGTGGTCCGTCAACCACAGAAGGTGGTGTCCCAATAGGAGTATCTGTCTGGGCAAGTTCATTGTCATCTTCCTCATCAGTCTCGTCAACAGTCATTTTAGCTAACTTCATATGGTCTATATGTTCATTTATATACTCTCCTATTACTAAGTTCTTCAGTCTGTACTTGTTGCCTTTGATAAGCTCGATTACCTTATATGGACCCAAAAATTTCTTAGTTAACTTATACATAGGACCAGACCTGTGTTGGTTAAGTATCATTACTACAGATCCAATAGTTATTTTACTGGGTTTAGCTCGTTCATTCCTTGCTCGAGTGAACTCGGCTGTAGCTTTGGACAGTTGTTCTCGTATTTTCTTGAATACTAGTTGCATTTGTCTACGCTTCACTTGAACAAAATCATCTACGTTATATAAGGGAGTAGGAGGTACATTAATCAATTCATTAGGGAGGATATTATCTGTACCATAAAGAATAGTGTGAGGTGTGTCACCTATAGAAACATTAATTGAAGAATTTATAGCACACTGAATTAAGGGTATAAAATCATCCCAATTGTTGTTATCAAAATTCAACGTGACTCAAGGCATCTAACACTTTTCTGTTAGTACGTTCAGCTAGTCCGTTACTAGCTGGATGATAGGGCATAATACTACATTTTTTAATGTTATATAAATCACACAAGCTAGTTAAAATACTATTACTGAATTCTGGACCATTATCTGAAAGAATTACTTTAGGCATACTATATCTACAAATTATGTGGTCATGGAATGCACTGGCTATAGTTTCTGCTGTTTTGTTCAGGATAGGAACTAGTTCGCAAAACCGTGAAAAATTATCGACCATTACAAGCAAATGTTTGTTCCCTTTCTCTGTTTCAGCAAAATTTGTCAATAAATCCATCGAGATTCGTTCCCAAGGAGCTTTAGTTGCTGGGTACACCTGAATTGGATTAGGTCCTGAAACATGTCCCTTGTGCTGTAGGCAAGTTAAACATCTGTCAACATAATGAGCAATCTCCTTAGCCATTTTTGGCCAAAAATACTTTAATCGACCTTGTTGGAGTGTATGGTTCTTTCCTGGATGTGCACTTGCAGGAGCATCATGGATAAATTTTAACACAGTTGGTACCAAGACAGCTGGAACAACTAACTGACAACATTTCCTCGGGGCTGTCCCTAGCTATACAGTAAATTGTCTAACATCACTAATTCTTTCAATGGTACTGGCGGTTTATGAATCGGGCGAGTGTCTTGCTTAGTCAAAAATTTAATGACGGTGCCCATATGGGGTCTTGTCTCTTTTCCGTTTCTACTACTGTGGCATCTAATGCTGGGTAATTTAACCCTTACACTGCTAAGGGGTCGTGGGGACATTTACACCCCTTGCACAAGAAAAAAGAAATTCAAAATTTTTTTTTCGTCTTCTAAACACTTTAATTTGTGTCCCCTGAGCACGGGAAAAATAACAAAAAAATCGTAGGTGACATATTTTGGGCGCAATTGACCGAGGAAGTCTGGCAAAAAGTGAGCGTTGACAGAGCGATCGTCAGGGCTGGTCAGCGTCACCCGCGCTGACAGATGGGAGTTGCCACAAAGATATTATTACCTAATTGTTTCAATGTCTCCGATTGATTTTTTTTTTATTTTTTTGCAGTAATATTATTCAATAGTGTGTATTGTAATATATTTATATAATAAAAGTGGTGAATAATCGCTATACTCAAAAGTATAGTGTGCATATTTGTGATTCTATTATTATGTTTATAAAACAATAAACAAACAGTTTTACTGCTATTACACTCTATACACAGGTTTTATGTAAGTATCTGCATGTTTTGGTCACCATAACGAACCACTAAGTTGGTATTGAGAGTCGAAAAGCAACGAAGAGTTACCGCCACACACCAGCCAGCCACTCGCTGCCACTCCCTCAACACACGCACTAAACTTTCTCCCCAACAATACCATTTGTGGTGTTATTACACTATATACAGACGTTATATATAAGTATGTATATATTTTGTTCACCACAACTGTACAGCTAAGCTGATATAGTTATTTCAGGCACTAAGAGTCGTCGCTATACACAGCTGGCTGCTCCCTCACTCTTTCAAGGTCACACGCACTAAACTTTCTCCCCCAACAATACTGTTTGCAGTGTTATTACCTATATACACATATTATATATAAATATCTACATGTTTTATGCACCGTAACTGTACACCTAAGCTTGTAGTGCGCCCAAAGAGCATAGTGGCCACTCTCTGAACAGCTAGACAAATCGTGCAGACGACGTCACCTCCGTCACCCAAATGGCTCCTCACCCAGATGGCTCCTCCAGCATAACCCTTTTGCTGTTATTACACTAATACACACATTATATATAAGTATCTACATTTGTGTTCACCATAGAGAACCACTGAGCTGGTATGGTGAATGTAAACAATAACAGGTGGCCACACAGTCAGTAAACGATGCTGTCTCCCTCCGTCTCAGCATCACTCCTCCTACAGCGCTAATTATTACAACAATCCTGCTATTATCACAACCCTGGTTATTTATATCACAGTCAGGGGTCATCTGTAATATTGTCATCGCTAAATAATAACAATTATATATTTATTTTGACATTTTTCGGCGATGCTGTGGTCACAAGCTGAACAGCAATGCTGCTCGCTCATGCTGCGTGCGCCAGCCTTGGTTGCTCCAACAGTACTGTGCCTCTCACACCTGAGAATATTGCCCACGATTTTTTTTTAAATTGCGTCTGTTTACAAGAGCCCAGAGGAAGCTAATGTGAACCCCGTGTAGCCGCGGGCCATTTGAATCGGGCGTGGCACCCTATGGCGTATATATACGCCATGCGCACCGTGGGACATGTTACTCAGGGCGTATATATACGCCATGCGCAGTTTAAGGGTTAAATGAATCGCAGCTAAGTGTCGAGAAAACGCATCGGCTACAACATTTTGCTTTCCTGGAATATATCAAATGTGGGATTGAATTCTTGAATTGTGAGCCAATATCTAGCAAACTTTCCAACTGGATTCTTATTTTTGAACAAGGGAATTAATGGTTGGTGATCTGTAAGAACATGAACTGGGTAATTATAATTATATCTCTGAAATGTTTAAGTGCCCAGACAACTGCTAAGGCTTCTCGTTCTGTTGTGCTATAATTTTTCTTCTTTAGATAATGTACGGCTAGCATAAGCTATTGCGTGATCTCTGTGACCTTCTGTTTGAAGTAATGCAGCACCTAAACCTATGTCACTAGCATCTGTAACCAACGTAAAAGTTTTAGAAAATCTGGGTACTAAGGACAGGTGACGAAATCAAGGCTGCTTTGAGGTTTTTTGAATATGATCCTGGGCCTCTCCCCAAACAAGGGTTCATCTTTTCTTGCAACTTGTAAAGTGGAGCGGCTATAATAGAGAATCCGCAATAAATGAACGATAAAATCCCACATGACCTGTGAACTGTCTTACGGCTTCTGTGGTACGAGGTGTTGGAAAATCACGGGCAGCATAATTTTTGATTCATTCAATGTAATACCTGAAGGTGTAACTGTATGACCTAGGAAATTAATCTTCTATTTTAAAAACGAAACATTTTGCAAGCTTTATTTTTAACTTAGCTTCAGCGAGTTTTGCAAGTACTTTTTCAAGGTTCT
>WNGS01123530.1:52143-77443 GCA_020271785.1 Procambarus virginalis
CCACCCCTCTCTTTCTTGCTTAATTTTTGTCACCTGATCGTAGAATTCTATCAAGCCTGTAAGGCAAGATTTACCCTCCTGACCCCTGATGATGGGTTGTCACGAAGTCTCTTCTCTCCAGATGTGTTACTAGGTTTTTCTCACAATCTTCTCCATCACCTTGCATGTATAAAGGTAAGGACACTGGCCTGTAGTTCAGTGCCTCTTGTCTGTCACCCTTTTTGTATTTTGGTACTACATTAGCAGTCTTCCATATTTCTGTAGGTCCCCGTTTCCAGTGACTTACATAGCGTGCGTGTGCGCTATGGAGAGTGAGGTAAGCAAAGTGCTCCTGCACACTCTTTCAATACCCATGGCGAGATTCCATCCGGCCCAACAACTTTTCTCACATCCAGCTCCAATAGGTGCTTTTGTACCTCATCTCTTGTAATTTCGAACCTATCCAAGGTCACCTGGTTTACTGCCACCTCTTCTAGCGCCGTGACATCTCCCTGTTCTATTGTAAGAACCTCCTGGAACCTTTTGTTGAGTTCTTCACACACCTCTTTGTCATTCTCTGTGTACCTGTCCTCGCCACCCTAAGTTTCATCACCCTTTCCTTCACTGTTGTCTTCCTCCTGATGTGACTGTGTAGTAGCTTTGGTTCAGTCTTAGCTTTATTAACTATATCATTTCATACCTTTTCTAGCTGCTCTTCTCACACTGACATACTCGTTCCTGTTTCTCTGTATCTCTCTCTACTTTCTGGTGTTCTGTTATTACGAAGTTCCTCCATGCCCTTTTGTTCTGCTCCTTTGCTTTCATACATTCCCTATTAAACCACGGATTCTTCCTTTGCTTCTCTGTATTTTTCCTGTCGGGCTGGGACAAACCTGCTTACAGCCTCCTGACATTTTTGGCTGACATAGTCAATCATGTCTTGTACTGACTTGGTTCCGAGAACTGTGTCCCAATGTATATCCCATAGGAATTTATCATCTCCTCATAGTTTCCCTTTCGGTATGCCAGCCCTTTGGTTCCCAGTTCTTTTTTGGGGTGATAATTCTAGCTCAACCAGGTACTCAAAGCTCATACACTATGATCACTCATTCCCAGGGGGCTTCCAACTTAACTTCCCTTATATCCGACTCATTAGGGTAATATCAGATCAAGCAAGGCTGGTTCATCCCCTCCTCTCATTCTTGTCGGTCCCTTGACGGTTTGACTTAGAAAGTTTCTTGTTGCCACATCAGCAGCTTAGCTCTCCATGTGTCTGGGCCTCCATGTGGGGTCTCTGTTCCCCAATCTGTCTTCCCAATGGTTGAAGTCTCCCTGATTAGAAGTCTGGATCCGTTCCTGCTAGCCACAGAAGCTGCTCTCTCTATTATATTGATGGTGGCCATGTTGTTTCTATCATAATCCTGTTTGGGTCTTCGGTCATTCGGTGGGGAGGGTTATATATGACTACTATTATAATTTTCTGTCCTCCAGTTGCAATGGTGCCTGATTATGTAGTCACTGAAACCTTCACAGTTCTGAATATACCATCTCTTCGGGGGGGGGGGGGGAACTCCAACCCTTCTCTTAGTAGCAAAGCCACACCACCACCCTCCTCTCCCTTCTCTCTCTTTCCTCACTACATAGTAGCCATGTGGAAACACTGCATTTGTTATGTTTTTCATTAGCTTTGTTTCGGTGAGTGCTATTATGTCTGGATTTTTCCTAGTGCCCATTCTCCAAGTTCACTAAAGTTTTTATTTGTTAATCCCATCTATGTCAGTGTACATCGCCGTGAAGCTCACTTTCTTCTGTTCATGTTACAATCCCTTTCTTGGCGAGTATTCTACTGGTGTGGGAAGCTGTTCCGTGGGGTGAGAGGATCTGTGAAGGGGTTTGCAGGGTCTCAGAGGGGTTTGGGTGGGGGTGGGTTTTTTATTTTTGGGAAGGGGGGTACAGGTAGGGTGTGGGATAGGGAGATAGGGGAGACATGGAGGATAACGGGGTGAGGGGGGAGGAGGAAAAAGGAGGGTATGGGTTTAAAAGGGGAGGGGGGACTGGGGGGGAAAGGTGAGGGGGGGGACATGGTGGGAATGGGGGATGGGGGTGTCGGGGTCAGAATAGGCTGTGGGGGGAGGAGAGGGTTGGGTGAGGGGCAGGTAGGGTGAGGGAAAGGAAGGGTTCTATGCAGAGGTGGGGTGGTGGGTGTTGCCCCCCCCCCTCTGGTTGTTGCTGGGATGCGGTTTTGGGTTCCCCTCTTGTCTCTGGTGACTGATGTGTTGGGGGCTGTGATTTGCCTGGTTCCTGTTCCTCTCTCCCGTGCGCTTCGTCCTTGCCTCTGCTGCCCTGCTCTCTCCTCCTTCGTCCTGTCCCTCTGCATGAATAGCTGTATCCCTCCACATGTTGGAGACGACTGCTTCCTGTTCTAGAATATCCTCCTTCGTGGGTTCGTTTGCAACACCACCTTACAAGTCGGTTTCTGTCCCTGTTGTACCACCCAACCTGAAAAACCTTATCAATGTTATGTACAAGCCCCTTCCATCTGTAACCCCTTCAGTAGGCCCTGTACTGGCCTCTCTATCCTTGCCTTCCTATCTTGCCTGTTGGATCCTTCCTGTTACTTGATGCCTACAACTACCACTGATCCTTTTTCTCCCAGCAGCTGAGATGGTGCACCTTGACTGCTTCGTGTGAGGTAGCAGCTTCTATGGCTACCTCCTTCACTGGGCCATTGCTTCTGAGCTCTTTTTCAGTATGTCCACACAATGTTCAGGTACAGAGGCATTCCTTCCAATGTAACATTCCCACCTTCCCTTTGGGATGATAATCTGATGTCTCGGCCTCTTTATTTTTCCGCGATGAGAGATTTGATCTCCTCCCTTGCTGATGTCTCTCACTTTGCGGTTGTTAATTGTAATCCTCATTTCTTTCATCTCTCCCTCCTGAATTCCTCCAGATCTTGGGTTTAGCAATTCCGAGTTTGACCCACGCTGCTGTTCCCATGACACCTGTTTCGGCGCTCCTGCCATTTTGCCCCTTGTCAAGAGAGATAGCAAAGGGAGAGAGAGAGCAGAGAGACCAAGAGAGAGCGAACAAAGAGAGAGAGAACAAGAGAGAGAGAGAGAGAGAGAGAGAGAGTAGAGGAGAGAGAGAGCGAGAGAGAGAGAGAGAGTAGAGAGAGAGAGAACGCATGTGCGCGTGGGATGGGAGTAAGAGGTGAGGTTTTCAGCTTACAACGGTAAGTGAGAGGGTGGATTATTGGAGGTTTTATCCCCTTTCCACGAAATGTGTTAATCCCCATAGGCTGTGTGTCGACGTGTGTGTGTGCGTGCATACGTACTGGGCTTGAGTGCTTGCGTACGTGTGCGTGCGTGTGCGTGCGTGTGCGTGCGTGCGTCACTAGTTCCCGTAAGCGGTAACTTCTACCCAGAATGAGCCACGCTGAGATTTTAAAATAATATACTATCCTGAACAAGAATTTGATAATATTTTACTTACACTGTACACCTGATTAATTGACCAGAAAGGCTGAGTACACTACCAGTCTGTTTCACTTCACACAACTAGATGAGGTAATGACATATGGTTGATGATAATGCTCCGTCGTCGCCTTCCACTAGGTGATCACTAAGTTTCTTCTTCTATCTACACAAAACTCTGGAGTCAGTCACTGTATCGTTGTGTTGCGGCTCACTAATTTACTGTACCACTGATCACAATCACCACCCACAACAAACACAATCACCAGTTCCACGGCGGGTCGACCCACCTGGCCAGGTCAGGTCCGGTCGCTCTACGCTGTCCTCCACACTATGCACCGGTGATTCACTAGCTCCACTTTGATGTCTTCGCACTATCGCTAGCGATATGACTATGCTATGTAGCACCCTGCTAGCTACACACTTCGAGATGCCAAATACTATGATCTAGCCTCAAGAATCCTTCAATGTCCCGAGAAATTGACGAATTTCCGCGGACCTCGCTAATCGCGTGTGTCTCCTTCCGTCGTTGGCTACGCTTGTGTGTGTGTGTGTGTGTGCATGTGTGTGTGTGTGTGTGTGTGTGTTGTGTGTGTGTGGTGTGTGTGTGTGTGTGTGTGTGTGTGGTGTGTGTGTGGTGTGTGTGTGTGTACTACCTAGTTGAAAGTTTTCTCACCTAACCTTTCCGAGTAAGCCAGAGGACTCAAACAGAAAACGGGACAGTTCATAACTTCCGTGAACTTATTTAATTTCAAATTACGTCCATTTTTGGCCATAGCGCCCATACGAGCAAAAAGCGGGCTCTATCATATCTTCACTTGAAAATGTGTATGGAGTCAGCCTCCCCCACATTACTTTCTATGCATTCCTTTTGTCTACTACTCTGACACTGAAAAAGTTCTTTCTAATGTCTCAATAGCTCATTTCGTTACTCAATTTCCACCTGTGTCCCTAGTGCATGTGCCGCTTGTATTAAATAATCTGTGTTTATCTACCCTAATCAATTCGTCTGAGAATCTTGTATGTGGTGATCATGACCCCCTCTAGCTCTTCTATCTTCGGGTGACGTGCAGTTTAATTCCAGTAGTCTCTCCTCGTAGCTCATACCACTCAGTTCGGGTACTAGTCTGGTGGCAAGCCTTTGAACCTTTTCCAGTTTAGTCTTTGGCTTGAGTAGACATGGACTCCATGCTGGAGCTGCAGTCTCCAGGATTCGTCTGAAATATGTGGTATTTAATTTTCTGAAAGATTACTTAAACAAGTTTCTAAAGCTGTTCTTATTTTAGCCAAGCCTGGCATATGCCGCTGATGTTATTCTCTTGATATGGGCTTCTGGGGACAGGTCTGGCGTGATATCACCCACAGGTCTTTCTCTCTCTCTGACTCTGAAGTATTTCATCTCCCAAATGATTCCTTGTATCTGGTCTCCTGCTCCCTACACCTATCTTCATTAAATTACATTTGCTTGGGTTAAACTCTAACAACAATTTGTTCGACCATTCCTGCAGCATGTGCGGGTCTTCTGAAGCCTCAAGCTGTCCTCCTCTGTCTTAATCCTTCTCATAATTTTGGCGTCGTCGGCAAACATTGAGAGGAATGAGTCTATACCCTCCGGGACATCTTTTACGTATATCAGAAACAGGATAGGTCCGAGTGCAGAGCCCTCTGGGACTCCACTGGTGAATTCGCGCCAATCTGAGGTCTCACCCCTCACTGTAACTCTGCTTCTTATTAGTTAGGTACTCCCTTGTCCACTGGAGCCCCTACCAGTTACTCTGGCCTGTTTCTCCAGCTTATACATCAGCCTTTTATGGGGTGCTGAGTTAAAGGCTTCCCGACTGTCCAAAAAAATGGAGTCCGCCCACCTTTGCTTCTTGCTTAATTTTTGTCACCTGATCGTAGAATTCTATTAAGCCTGTAAGGAAGATTTACCCTCCCAGATCCCATGTTCTTGGGTTGTCACGAAGTCACTTCTCTCCAGATATTTTACTAGTTTTTTCTCACGATCACCTTGCATGGTATACAAGTTAAGGACACTGACCTGGTTCAGTGTTTCTTGTCTGTCACCCATTTGTATATTGGGACTATATTAGCCGTCTTCCATATTTCACGTAGGTCTCCCATGTCCAGTGACCTACTATACACTAGGAGAGTGGCAAGCAGAGTGCTCCTTCTCTCTCTTTCAATACCCATGGTGAGATTCCATCCACCCTGTCAATACCCCTGAGAATTTGAAGGTGGTTATCATATCGTCCCTTACTCCTCTGTTTTCCAGGATGTGAGGTTCAGCTCTTTTAGCCTTTCCTCGTAGCTCATTCCTCTCAGTTCCGGGACGAGCCTGGTTGCATACCATGAATCTTCTCTAACTTTGTCTTTGTTTCAACCCACTCTCGCACAAGACAGAACATTCATGATTTTTTGTTTCTAGTCAATATTTTGCTTATGAATTAGTACATATGTGGTTATATTTCCAGTTATATCTTTTTCAAGCCCCAAACTCTTCCTCGCATACCAATTTACGTCTCACAGTACCCGTTCTCCGTCGTAGACAGCAGAATAGTCGTGATTGGTCAATTATAATGAAAATTGTAGTTTTCAGGTCACACATGGGTGTGAAATTGACCTTCTATTGTCCATGCTCGTAGAATATTACGGATCAGCTACATCTTATTGAAGGCTCGTAGTATTGTTTTGAGAAAAATTAGATGTTCTTAGTAAATTATAATAAGCACTATAATTTATTACATAAAATAAAAGGGTTTCACCAATCAACATAATATACACTAGTCTTTGCTTAAAACTCTTTAAAGAATGTATTGTAGGAACTCACAGAAAACGATGTTACATTGCAATGTCTATGGGATAGACTACTGCAAACACGATGGTATAGTGTCTACTACCTACTGTAGGATGGGTATAGAGTTCACTACCACCTTTTAGGTGGGTAAGGAGTCCATACCACTTGTTGGATGGGTCTGGGTCCAACAACTGCCCATAGGATGGGTCTGGGCCCAACAATTGCCCATAGGATGGGTATGGGGTTCGCAACCGAACACTGGATGGTTTATGGTCCTCTACCACCCACAGATGAGTATAGGGGACTCCTGGTTCGACCTTGACGCCGAGCGGACGTCTGGACACCGCCTCCGACTGGGTGCCGCATGATCGCGTCTTGTTTCGCGTTTTGGCTTTGCTACTGCCGTTTGGCATCCTTTTCAGCGGTCCGATTTTACGACGCCTGGCGCACATATCGCCTTCGGTCACAGGATTGTTGATAGATTTTTTTTTGACGTGTACTGACTGGTTCTCCTGGCGGGGTGACGGTGTTCAGGGGCTGGCTTGGCCGAGAGGAGCCGGGGGTTGGCGGGTCTTGGTGGGCTCCTGGGTGTGCCCTCAGGTATGGTGGACGGCCGGCTTCTGCTCTGCCGGAGGACACTGGAGACTTTTGCGTTTTAGTTGGGGGGCCGAGTTTTGGTTTTGCTACCTGTTTTTCTCTGTGTGGCGGGGGCGGTGCTTGTCACCCTGAGGGACTCCTGGGACTCCCAAATCATCTGCCTGACTGTGCGTTTTTTGTCGTAGGCATTTTAGTTTCAAGTGGTTGGTGTCACTCGTTTTGCGATTTGGCTTGGCGTTCCACTTTTCCAGGCTTCGCGATTACCCTTAATGGGTACGCCGGGCCGATCCGATCCCTCGATTGTCGTCGCCCCTAAATAAAACAACAACAGAATGAGTATGGCGTCCACTATGCCTGCAGGATGGGTATATGTTCCACAACAGCCACAGGATGTGTTTAGAGACACAATCATCTATAGTATTATTATTGACGTAGTTGTCTTAGTTTAGGTTATGTTTAGATAGTTAGGTTAGGTTAGATAGGGTTGGTAGGTTTTGATCATATATCTACGTGAGTTTTAACTTAAATTTAAACAAATTAACTTATATTTAATGAAATTGCCAGATTTTTCATTTCATAAGAAAAAAATTAGAAAAATATATGAATACAGGAAAACTTGGCTTATTAGACAAATCAGGCATTGCATAGTAGGCCGTGTACGACGTTCTGGCTACTAGGTACAACATCTATATAAATAAAAATGGAAATGTTCGTTTGTTCAAAATCGGTAATCTCCGAAAGTTCTTAACCAATTGCTTTGAAATTTTCACACAACGTTCCATTTGCATCCGGCCAGGATGCAAGTGGATTCTAAAATCTTCATATATCACACTGATGAATTCTTCTGGCGTTCTAATAACATCAGGTTCCATTCTGTTGACAATTAGTTTTTATATACATACTATATAGATGTCACGTCTGTAACGGTAAAAAAACATGCTTTTTCTGAAAAACTGTGTTTTTCATGTGAGAGAAATCTTCAAAACCTCTTTACAGATTGCTTTGAAATTTTGACACAACTTTGCATTTGAATAGGCGCGTTATTTTCGATATCTACTTTATACATGCCTCACCTGTGACAGGAAAAAACATGCTATATTTTTAAAAAACAGCGCCACCTGATGGACTTAAGGGCTACACACTCGGTAATCTCCGAAAGTTCTACACTAATTGCTTAGAAATTTTGACACAACGTTGCATTCGAATAGGCGCGTCTTTTTATATACCTACTACATTGATGCCACCCCTGTGACAGGTAAAAACATGCGTTTTTGAAAAACAGCGCCATCTGTTGCACAAAATGGCAATATGCATGTTATACCAAATATGTCACGAATTCCATTTCAATGTTTCCAATTGCATTGATAAATTTTATTTTTGTGGATTTCGATATATTTTATTTTTTAGTGAATTATTTTGTGTGACATTGTGTTGGAATTGAGGTGTGTGTTCTTTACCATACCGTTCATGTCGTAGGTATAAGTTTAGATGCCACACCTGTGACAGGTAAAACTATGCTTTTTCTTGAAACACAGCGCCATCTGAAGCATAAAAGAGCAACACACACATGCTATACTAAATATGTTACAATTCCGTTTCAGTGTTTGTGTTTGTGCATAATCGCTAATCTCTGAAAGTTCTTCACCGATTGCTTTGAAATTTTCACACAACGTTTCATTTGCATCCGGCCAGGTTTTTATATACATACTATATAGATGTTAAATCGGTGACGTTAAAAAAAACATACTTTTTCTGAAAAATATACTTTTTCATGTGAGGGAAATCTTCGAAACCTCTTTGCCGATTGCATTGAAATTTTGACACAACTTTGCATTCGAATTGGTGAGTTTTTTAATATACCTACTATATACATGCCTCATCTGCGACAGGAAAAAACATGCTGTTTTTTTAAAACAGTGCCATCTGTTGGATGTAAGAGCAACACAAGCTGTAATCTCCGAAAGTTCTTCACCAACTGCTTTGAAATTTTGACACAACGTTACATTGAAATAGGCGCGCCTTTTTATATGCCTACTATATAGATACCACCCCTGTGACAGGTAAAAACATGCGTTTCTGAAAAACAGCGCCATCTGTTGCACATAATAGCAACATGCACACTATACTAAATATGTAACGAATTCCTTTTCAATGTTCCTGATTGCATTGATAAATTTTATTTACATAGATTTCGATTTAATTAGTTTTTTATTGAATTATTTTGTGTGAAATTGTGTTGGAATTGATCTGTGTTGTTTACCATATCGTTAATTTCGTAAGTATAAGTATAGTATAAGCATAGATGCCACACCTGTGAAAGGTAAAACTATGCTTTTCTTGAAAAACAACGCCATCTATTGCATGTAAGAGCAACACAAATGCTATACTAAATGTTACAATTCCATTTCAATGTTTCTGATTGCATTGATAAATTGAATTTTCATAGATTTTGGATTTATTTTCATTTTGATTTAATTATTTTGTGAATTGTGTTTGAATTAAGCTGTGTTATTTACCATACCGTTCATTTTGTGAGTATAGTTTATTTTTTAATTTTTTCATAATTTCATTTAATTTTTTAACTGCATTTATTATATTTCAGTGGATGCAGGTATGGAAACCTCCGCTCCTTTCCATGATTGTTACATCTAGAAAGGGCAGCTACCCATCCTTCTCCATCTCGTAAGTGAAACGCAACACAGAATTCTGCTCAAATGCCTCCTTCAGCTCCTGCAGATGTCTGACATCAGGTACCTGTGTAAAAATGTCTTCAACATACCTGCAGTATATGGCTGGTTTCAAGTTCATGTCGACTAAGACCTTTTGCCCGATGGTACCCATGTAGAAGTTCGCAAACAGGACACCTAGGGGAGAACCCATGGCGACGCCATCTACTTGCTTATACATGTGCCCATCCGGGCTCAAGAAGGGTGCCTCTTTAGTACAAGCTTGGAGTAGTTTCCTTAGGATGTTTTCGGGTATGTCAAGAGGAGTACAGACCGGATCACGATACGCTCTGTCCGCAATCATCCCGATTGTTTCATCCACAGGTACGTTGGTAAACAGAGATTCTACGTCCAACGAGGCTCTTATCCCTGTGGCCCGTGTTCCCCGCAGTAAGTCAACAAATTCCTTTGGTGACTTCAGGCTGAAGGCGCAAGGGACATAAGGAGTCAGCAAGCCATTGAGTCGTTTTGCCAGTCTGTATGTAGGTGTGGGTATCTGGCTGATGATTGGCCGAAGTGGGTTTCCAGGCTTGACATTTCCATACGCGTATCCAGGTTTATATTCCCCAATAATCTTTGGCAGGTGGAGTCCGGATTTCTTGGCGTTCATAGTTTCGATCAATTTGTTGACCTTTGCTTTCAATTCGGCTGTAGTGTCCTTCGTTACCCTTTTCAATTTAGTTTGGTCAGAGAGAATGAGGTTCATTTTCGCCAGATATTCGTCTTTCTTAAGAATGACGTATATTGGCGACTTGTCACCTCTCCTGACGACTATCTCCTTGTTCTCACGAACGCTTTTAGCTGCCGCTTTGAGCTCAGGGGACAGTATGGTGCTCCTGTAGTTCATAAGAAGGAAGGTGAAACACCATGCAACCTCTGAAGAGACAACTAACACAACACCTGTACCCCCTATTAGACTATTTTACATGGAACTTCTTTTCCACAGCTCATAAAACGGAGGAAAGGGTCCTGAAAGATATTGTTAATAGAAACGTTATCTCTACAGACAAAAATCAGGAGATACAATTGACGATTTACTATAAAACCAAGAAAACTGCCAACCTACTCATGAGAAACTCTCCAAACACAAAGCAGAACGCTTTGAAAGAGACCAATGTCGTCTATGCCTACAAATGCCCACATGGGGACTGTAAGCCTCAAAGAACTCAGTATATAGGCAAGACAACAACATCTCTTTCCAGGCGATTAACGATGCATAAGCAACAGGGCTCAATCAAGGAACATATAATCTCTTCCCACAACCAGACCATCACCAGAGAAGTCTTAACAGAAAACACGGAAATTATCGATAGATACAGCGATAGCAGGCGGCTTGATATCTGCGAGGCACTACACATTAAGAAGTCAACACCAGCAATCAACAGCCAATTAATGCACAATTATATTCTACCCACTTCAAGACTCCGCTCTAATATAGAAGCATCAAGAAATATGGGCCAATTGGCCCTCTGCAGTTACTTCCATTCTTCCCTTTAGCTTATACCCAGTTCTGGCTTGTGTTGAAAGTTTGTTTTCACCTCATCCAAAACTATTGTAACATATCACCTCACCGAAATGCAGGTATAAATGAAAGCTGTTTAAACTCTGTTTAGTGTTAGTTGTGTGTGTGTAACCTAAAGTCTTTGAAAATGTAATAAGTTATTACGAAACGCATTCTTGTTATATTCAAATTCCGCGCCAGTTGGAACATAACCAATCACAGGCGAGTAGGCCTCTGACGTCATGCCAGATTCACAGTCATTCAGCCATTCTTGCAGCAGCAGTTTCCTCGATACACTCAGAGTAGTCGGACCTCGGCTGGCCAGACATAACCCTTGTTGCCTTAGCCAATAAATCTAAGAAGTGTCATCATTGTATATTACTCAACCCGAACAAGGCTACGAATACTGGTAGCAGCAGTGGGATTCAGATATTTTTTTCTGGAAACAAAACTCACTACCCACTTCACCTTGTGCTCCGAAGCCACCGGCCACCGCCACCTCCATATAGCCGCCATCCTGCCACCCACGCATCAATTATTGTACCAGTCCGGGGTCCTGCCATCAACCACTACTCCAGGCCAACGTCTCAGAAATAAGGGTCAATATTTTCCTGTGAGAACGTTAATGCATCAGTGAGGAGAAAGGAAGCTTTCTGCGCCAGTCATTTTGAATCGCCCGCCATGTGGGAATCACCACCTGCAGCACCACCACCACCAAAGCTGACAGTATCAAAGCTTTGTGAGTGCTCAGGCCACTGAAATCGTCGTCAGTCATCGTCGCAAGTCTCAACTGATCATCGTATGTGCTGTACTGTTCATTGAGAATATTTGGTGGACAGCAATTGTTTGACTTTAAGTGTCGCTACCTTGCTCACACGCTTCGCCACGTTGCCGCATCGACGCCTCGCCACGTTGCCGCATCGACGCCTCGCCACGTTGCCACAGCGTCACCTCACCACCTATCACCATCACCACCAGCCCCTTGAACCTTCATCTGTGTGAACTTCTCCCTAGATAAATGTGTTTCTCCACCGTAATCGTCGTCTCAGAATTTATCTTCGCGCTCCCAACATCAACCGAGTGTGGGGTTCCTCAGCTTCGCGCAACTGCCGCTCGGAGCGCTGCGGTCGAACCAGATGTAAACACACCTCACATGTGCCCCTTCAGATCTTCACGACGTTCCTCCAATTTTGGCTACTGGTGATTCTCATGAATTGCAACCCTGAGATAAGTAATAGTTTGTTGAGAACAACGTGCCAAGTTCTAAAAAGTGACTTACATAATAATATCCATAATATCCTGTGAATTAACCATTCAGTGACTGGTTAAATATTGGAGCTGGTTCAGTACCCCATGCCCACAGTTTTCTTGTGTGATTTCAACATTCCTGCTTCTCACAGTAATTGATTTGAATATTAAGTGTTCTACTAGAGTGTTATTAGCAAATTCAAAATCAAGAGAAGTAAGAAATTCTTGTTTTAGTAGCAGTTAAGAATTTGTACAATACGATTCTTTTTAATTCCTCCAGGCCTAAAATTGAAATTTATTCCTTCAACATTTCATATTATAAATTTTACCATAGCAGTTATATACATTCCTGTGTCTAGTTTATGTGCTACATCCATATTCCTTGCATGGCCACATGTTGTGTTGAATCTTTTTAATGAAATTTTGCAATTGCATTTTCCAGTTTTTATTCTAAATTTCTGTGCTTAGTCTGGTTTAATTAATTTACATGCTTCTAATTCCAGCCATTTTCATGAAAGATTGCTAAATTTAGTTTACATTTTGCTTGTTCTTAATTATTTATTGCCTAGCCCGATTTAATAATTTTATTTCTGGTTTAGTAAGGTTGAACTGAAAACAGTTGCACGTTTTTCTAAGCCTACTGATGCCGAATACTTAGCAATTGCACGGTCAGCTGTGAACACAACCAAAGGTGATGCACGTTTTGTTGTCGATGAGAAAGCCATTGTTAGCCTCCAGTCTTGGCCTGAATTTAAGGATTTCTTTCGCCGTCGCTTTGTTAATAAAGGAGACCTTGACCCGTATAGGTTAGTCAAGAAAATTGCCAATGCCACCATGCAGCCTGGTGAATCGTTTAATGCGTTTACTAGCCGTCTCGATCATTGTCTTTATGCCTTAGTGTCTGCTATGAATAATTCGTCTTGGTTAGATAAAGACAATAATCTGTCCCATGAGTCTATGGCCAAAATGATAGCGTTTGGTACTTTAATGCATTTTGCCCCCGAGCATACTAAACCAATCGTTGAGCAACAAAATTTTGGTGTTAAACATGAAATTGGTGAAGTGTTTGAGGCTATTAACATTGCCACCGATAAACTAGCTCCCCGAAGTGCTCAACTGTTGCCACCCTCTGATACTGTAAATGTAGTAACAAGCTCTCAGCATCCTCCCACAAACTCTCAAAACTCTTGGTCGCAGACCCGCACCCATGCTCGTAGCCCCCAGTCAAATTCGCCGCCTCATAAATTGCCGAAACGCCATAGTCCACAACCACCCACTCCCTCATGTTTGCATTGTGGTAAGAGTAACCACCTCGCAAGGGACTGTTGGTTCGCCCCTAGATCATCACCTCCTAGACAATTCTCTCGGTCCCCTCGTCAATCTAATCATTCTAGACTCCCATATTGTAAATACCATAAGCAAGTTGGTCACCACACTGCGGATTGTAGAGCTAGGCAAAGGGCATCCCCACCTCGTAACTCCCACGGTCAGTCTTGGCGAGGCGCACAGCGTCCAAGACATTATCAGAACCCTCGTAATTACAACTCCCAGCCCAACTATAATGCAACTTCAAATTATAATACTCAGTCACAGAATGCTGGAGCTCAGAATGTTCACTCCATGTCGTCGGGAAACCCCCAAGGCCATCCGCTAACCAATTCAAGCAAGCCAATCCTAGTGCCATCCCTGTGTATTCAGTAGCTACCCAAAATAGATTTGGACACTTGACAGAGGAGGACACTGACTCTAGACCAGTTGTAGATGTTGGCGGAACCACAGTAAATTTGACCCAGACAAGACGCAGATATTCCAGACAACATAAGTCAAAAGTAGTAACTTGTCCAGTCTCAAGTGATGGTCCCTTGTCTCAGCCATTGTCCATGGTAGAGTTTTAAAAGTTTTTCTTGCTCAGGTGCAAAAATTAATATTGTCAAGCCCTCAGCTCTTAGAGACATTGAAAGTAAGCACCCTATACTTTAAAACAGTCACACACACCTTTTCTAAATGGTATTTCAGGAAATAAAGTAAAAGTTCAGGGTGAAATTGACCTCTCACTCAAGTTCAATGATGTCACATTGTCTATAACATGTTTAGTTGTTGACGTTATTCATTTCCCTGGTGACATTCTCTTAGGTCTGTACACCATGATTGATGAAAATATTGCATTGTTTTGCCATCGTTGGAACATAAGTATCAAAGACCACATCATACCCTTGTGTAGCATGTATCAACAGGGCCATGAGTTCAATCTTCAATCAGACTACGCTAATTTCGTTGACACCCGCCTTGCTAGCGTAGGTTTGTCAGATCATTGTCGTGTTAGCATACCCGAGAAAATAGGCACTCGATTGAAGCATCGTAGTTGTGCAGTTGTTAAGGAGAGTGAGTATCGGGACCTTCTGGAAGGGGACGCCCTAACGGATTCTCGTTGTCTTGCTCGCCTGGCAGCTTCCATCTCTGAAATCAGTGGTTCAACGGCTACTGACACTGTGCTGCACTCTCCTTCTCTCACCAGAATAAGAGTTAAGGTTCAAGGAGTGCCTGAGTTGTCGGATGTGATTGCGGAAAGTGAAACGTGTAAAGTGAATGGTACGTTTGTTGAACCCTCCTGGCACACAGTGCAGGATGGTACTGTTACATTATTTATTGCAAACACTAGTCATGCCGACATCCATCTCCAGTCTGGTACCCATGTTGTAGATTTTGCCCATTACTCGTTACCGGTGCGAGTTGTGGATGATGTCTCCATGGATCATACTGTTTGTACTCTCACACCAGGAAAACAGGGATCTCAGCCAGAGGTGCAAAGTGCAACACCTCAGTCCTACTGATTTTCCTGACTCTGTGGTTCAGCTTTTGGAAATTTTGAACAGGAATAGAACCGTTGTTGCTCTACCATTAGAAAAGTTAGGTCTCACTCCTCTTATTACACATAAAATTCCACTTGAACAAGGAACTACCCATATTTATGTACCAGCTTACCGTCTTCCCCCCATTCTCAGCGAGCAGAAGCCGATAGACTTATAGAGGAAATGCTACAGAGTGATGTAATTGAATCGAGTAATTCGCCATGGAACGCTCCATTGATTCTTGTACCAAAGCGAGATGGGACTTGGAGACCTGTAATCGATTATCGAAAGCTTAACAGAGTAACGATACCTGATCGTTTCCCACTTCCAGTTCTAAATGATTTGTTGCAAAGTATTGGTCGAAATAAAGTATTCTCAACATTAGATTTGTTGCAGGGATTCTGGCAAATCCCCTTTGATGAGGAAAGTAAACAATTGACAGCCTTTAGTACTCCCAATGGTCATTTTTATTTCAAAAGAATGCCATTTGGTTTGTGGAGTAGTCCAATAACTTTTTCACAGCTCATGACAAATCTATTTCGTCGATTGATAGGAAGTACTCTTCTAGTTTACCTTGATGATCTCATAATCATGTCGCAAGATGTTCAGACTCATTTCCAGAACCTTGAAAAAGTACTTGCAAAACTCGCTGAAGCTAATTTAAAAATAAAGCTTGCAAAATGTTCGTTTTTAAAAGAGAAGATTAATTTCCTAGGTCATACAGTTACACCTTCAGGTATTACATTGAATGAATCAAAAATTATTGCTGCCCGTGATTTTCCAACACCTCGTACCACAGAAGCCGTAAGACAGTTCACAGGTCATGTGGGATTTTATCGTTCATTTATTGCTGGATTCTCTATTATAGCCGCTCCACTTTACAAGTTGCAAAGAAAAGATGAACCCTTTGTTTGGGGAGAGGCCCAGGATCAGTCATTCAAAAAACTCAAAGCAGCCTTGATTTCGTCTCCTGTCCTTAGGTACCCAGATTTTTCTAAAACTTTTACGTTGGTTACAGATGCTAGTGACATAGGTTTAGGTGCTGCATTACTTCAAACTGAAGGTCACAGAGATCACGCAATAGCTTATGCTAGCCGTACATTATCTAAAGAAGAGAAAAATTATAGCGCAACAGAACGAGAAGCCTTAGCAGTTGTCTGGGCACTTAAACATTTCAGAGATTATAATTTATAATTACCCAGTTCGTGTTCTTACAGATCACCAACCCTTAATTCCCTTGTTCAAAAAAGAATCTTGGAAAGTTTTGGTAGATTTTGCTCCACAATCAAGAATTCAATCCAAAATTTGGATATATTCCAAGGAAAGCAAAATGTTGTAGCCGATGCGTTTTCTCGACACTTAGCTGCGATTCAGTTAACCCTTAAACTGCGCCTGGCGTATATATACGCCCTGCGCAACATGTCCCCACGGTTGCGGCCATGGCGGATATATACGCCATAGGGTGCCACTCCCGATTCAAATGGCCCGCGGCGACACTGGTGCCATTAGCTTCCTCGGCTTGTAAACAGACGCAATTTAAAAAAAAAATCGTGGACAATATTCTCAGATGTGAGAGGCACAGTACTGTAGGAGCAACCAATGCTGGCGCACGCAGCATGAGAGCATCATTGCTGTTCAGCTTGTTGACCACAGCATCTCCGAAAAATGTCAAAATACTGATAAATTTTATTATTTGCGATGACAGATATTACAGTACCCCTGACTGTGATATAATAACCCTTTTTCTGATAATATCAAGATTGTTGTAATAATTATCGCTGTAGGAGGAGTGATTTCTACATCCTGGTGTCTATTCTCCGGCGGCCATCTCTCTCTCACCCCCCACACCACTCTTGGATTAGCG
Organism: Procambarus virginalis; assembly: GCA_020271785.1. Classification (NCBI taxonomy): domain Eukaryota; kingdom Metazoa; phylum Arthropoda; class Malacostraca; order Decapoda; family Cambaridae; genus Procambarus; species Procambarus virginalis. The sequence continues at coordinate 69,181 of WNGS01123530.1, forward strand.
CCTTACGCCATACGGCCGTTTAGGATGATGAAAGAGAGAGATTGTCTCCCTCGTCCCTCAGCATCAGCAATCAATCCTCCTACAAAAACAAAGCTCTAATTATTACAACAATCCTGCAATTATCACAACACTGGTTATCTATATCACAGTCAGGGTGTATCGGGTATATTGTCATCCGATCGATAAATAATAACAATTAATAATTATTTTGACATTTTTTATTTTTCGGCGATGCTGTGGTCACAAGCTGAACACAATGCTGCTCGCTCATGCTGCGTGCGCAGCCTTGGTTGCTCCAACAGCTGTGCCATCGTCCAATCTGGATAATCTTTTCCAATATCTTATGTTTTTTGTCCCTTTCTCTCTTATTAACCCCAGGCCCCTAGTCTGTCTCTCTTCCTGCTAATGTGAAGGCGGTCATTCTTCCCGGTTACGTAGGCCGACACACTGGACTGCCAGGTCAGCTTAAGTGCCATCAATTCTCTCAGTTTATCAGTGTCGGGGGGGCATTGTGTCACCTACACCGCGTATATTGAATACGCCATGTTGCGCCCGGGGACATGTTCTACTCCGTCTTCTATATACTCCCTTTAGAACTTCTCAATTTAAAGGTTATTACTGTCTATCATACCTCTCGGTGCGACTGCATAAGTGTCGGAAAAACGCATCGGTATACAACCTTTTGCTTGTCCTGTAATATCTCCACTTATGTGTATTTATTCTTGAAATTTGTGAGGCAAATATCTAGAGCAAACTTTACAACTGGATTCTTATTTTTTGAACCAAGTGAATTAGATTTTTTTTTATCTGTAATAACAAGAACTGGTGTAATTAATAAATTATTCGTCTTAAATTTTTTATTTCACCATAAAACAACTTCATCAGTACCTTATTTCTCTTTCTTTTTTTTCAGGTCTTGAAACTTTTTCCGTCTCTTTCTCTAATGTACGGCTGCAATGCTATTGCGTGATCTCGTACCTTTGTTTGAGTAATGCATCACCTCAAACCTATTTCACATAGCATCTTTCTGTCTTGTACCCACCAACCTTCACTTTTCTCCGCCCATCTTTGTTGTCGTCATTACCTAGTTTCCGTCACCTCAAACTTCTATCGTTTTTCTTTGTGTTTTTGCCGCTGTATCGGTCTAGATCGTTCCTTATTCTAATCCTCATCTCCGCCCCCCCCTTGAAATGTTCCGCGTCGAGTGCTTTGATTCTTTTTCAAACTTGTAAGAAGTGGAGCTGCCTATAATAGAGAATCCCAATAAATGAACTATAAAATACCCCCAATACCTGTTACTGTCTTAACGGCTTCTGTGGTAACGAGTGTTGGAAAGCACGGGCAGCATCTTTTTGATTCATTCACTTGTACTACCTGAAGTGTAACTTTCTTTACCTCTTAAGTTAATCTTCTCTTTTAAAAACGAACATTTTGCAAGCTTTATTATTAACTTAGCTTCAGCGAGCTTTTTGCAAGTAACTTTTTCAAGGTTATGGAAATGAGTCTGAACATCTTGGGACATGAATATGAGATCATCAAGGTAAAAGCTAACGCTTCCTCACCTTCACCCTGACCTATCCTCGTGCCCTCGTGACCTAATCTCTGGGTGTTTTTCCTTCGCAAGTTTGCCCACCCTTTCTAGGCTTCCCCCCCCCCCCCCACCTTGTCCTTCTTTTTGCCCTTCCCCTGCCCATCAGGGCGTACCCAGCCGTCCCTGCTGTCGCTTTTTTTCGACTTTCCCTGCCAGTCCTCCTGACCCGGGGGATTTGCCAGAATCCCTGCAACAAATGTAACGTTGAGAATACTTTATTATGACCAATACTTAGCAACAAATCATTTAGAACTGGAAGAGGGAAACAATCAGGTATCGTTACTCTGTAAAGCTTCCGATAATCGATTACAAGGTCTCCAAGTCCCATCTCACTTTGGTATAAGAATCAATGGGACGGGGATCGTCCATAGGGCAAATTACTCTCGATTCAATTACATCACTCTGATAGCATTTCGCCGGGGTGCGTATAAGTCTATCGGCTTCTGCTCGCGGAGAATGAGGAAGACGGTAAGCTGGTACACAAATAGGGGTAGTTCCTTGTTCAAGTGGAGTTTTATGTGTAATAAGAGGAGTAAGACCTAACTTTTCTCCTGGTAGAGCGACAACAGCTCTATTCCTGTTCAAAAATTCTAAAAGCTGAACCACAAGTAGTCAGGAAAAAATCATGTAGGACCTGAGATGTTGGCACACTTGTAACCTCTGGCTGAGATCCCTGAGTGTGGGTCTGGCGCCTGGTGTGAGAGTAACAAAACAGTATGATCCATGGAGACATCATCCACAACTCTCACGCAGGATAAACGAGTAATAGGCAAAATCTACAACATGGGTAACAGACTGGAGATGGATGTCAACATTACTAGTGTTTGCAATAAAAAATGTAACAGTACCGTCCTGAACTGTGTGCCAGGAGGGTTCAAAAAACGTACCATTCACTTTACAAGTTTCACTTTCCGCAATCAAACATCCGACAACACTCAGGAACACAAGCTACACCTGAACCTTAACTCTTATTCTGGTTAGAGAATGAGAGTGCAGTACAGTGTCAGGTAGGCCGTTGAAGAACCACTGATTTCAGAGATGGAAGCTGCTAGACGAGCAAGACAACGAGAATCCGTTAGGGTGTCCCCTTCCAGAAGGTCTTAATACCCTCTTTAACAACTGCACAACTACGACGCTTCAATCGAGTGCCTATTTTCTTGGGTATGCTACCACGACAAGGGTCTGACAATCCGACGCTAGCAAGGCGGGTGTCAACGAAAGTAACATAGTCCGAATGAAGAATTGAACTCATGGCTGAACTCCCTGTTAATACATGCTACACAAGGGTAGGATGTGGTCTTTGATACTTAAGTTCCCACGATGGGGAAACAATGCAATACTTTCATCAATCATGGTGTAGCAGACCTAAGAGATGTCACCAGAGGGAAATGAATAACAGTCAAACAACTAAACATGTTATAGACAATGTAACATCATTCAACTTGAGTGAGAGGTCAATATCACCCTGAACTTTTACTTAATTTCCTGAAAGGGACCACAAGTAAAGACAAAGTGTGATGTGTGACTGATTTTAAAAGAAAAGTAATACGGTGCTTACTTTACATGTCCACTAAGAGCTGGGAGCTTGAACAATATTAATTTTGCACTCCGGAGAAAGTCAAAGAAAAACAAAAAACTTTAAAACTCTACCATGTACTATGGCCGATACTAGTGGACCATCACTAGAAATTGTTTAGTTCACTGCTTGTGATTTATGTTGCTTAGGTTGTCTGCGTCTCGTCTGGGTCAAATTTACTGTGGTTCCGCCAACATCTACAACTGGTCTAAAGTCAGTGTCCTCCTCTGTCCAGTGTCCAAATCGATTTGGGTAGTAACTGAATACACAGGGAGGGCACTAGGAATGGCTAGCTTAAATTGGGATTAGGTGGAATGGCCTATGGTGGTTTCCCGACGACATGGAGTGGACATTCTGAGCAGCCAGCAATCTGTGACTGAGTATTATAAATTATGAAGTTGCATTATAGTTGGGCTGGGAGATGTAATTATGGGGGTTCTTATAATGTCTTGGACGCTGTGCGCCTCGCCCAGACTGACCAGTGGAAAGGTTACGAGGTGGGGAGGCCCTTGGGCCTAGCTCTACAATCGAATCCGCAGGTGGTGAACCAACTTGCTTATGGTATTTAACAATAGTAGGGGATCTACGAATCGATTAGATTGGAACGAGGGAGTACACGAGAGAATTGTCTAGGTGATGATCTAGGGGGCGAACCAACAGTCCCTTGCGAGGTGGTTAATCTTACCACAATGCAAACATGAGGGTGGAGTGGTTGGTGGGTCAGGACGTTCGGCGTTGTCGGAGGCAATTATGAGGCGGGCGACATTTGACTGGGAGAGCGTACGAGCAAGGGGTGCGGTTCTGCGAACACAAGAGTTTAGGAGAGTTTGTTGGGAGGAATGCTGAGAGCCTTTCTCTACTACAATATTACAGTATCCAAGAGGGTGGACACAGTTTGAGCACATCGGGGAGCTAGTTTATCAGCAGCATTGTTAATAGCCTCAAAAACTTCACCAATTTCATGTTTAACCGATTAACACCAAAATTTTGTTGCTAAACGATTGGTTTAGTATGCTCGAGGGCAAAATGCATTAAAGTACGCAAACAGCTATTAAAATCATGTTGGCCATAGACTCAGGGGATAGATTATTGTCTTTATCTACACAAGACGAACTAATCATAGCAGCCACTAAGGCATAAAGATACTGATCGAGACAGATAGTAAACGCATTAAAAAAACGAGTCAGTCACAAGGCTGGCAATGGTGCATGGGGACAATTTCGTTGACTAACCATATCACTAGGTCAAGGTCTACCTAGTTATTAAAACAAAAGCGACAGCGAAAGAAAGTCCTTAGAAATTCAGTGCCAATACTAGAGGCATAGACAAATGGCATTTCTCATCGACAAAACAAAACGGTGCAATCACACGATTTGGTTGGTGTTCCACAGCTGACCGTGCAAAATTGCTAAGTACTACGGGGCATCAGTAAGGCCTTAGAAGAAACGTGCAAAACTGTTTTACAGTTACAACCTTACTAAAACCACGACTCTGAAATAGATGCAAGAGCAGGGATTCCGACAGAAGAAGCCATTAACGAGGACCGTGGGGAGAAAAGAATAGACTTTCCTGAATCTGATCATCACAAATAAAAAGGAAAGGCCAAATTTGGGGAAGAAAGTGAGGGGAACAAAAACACTGAGGGCATACCTGTTTAAGAATCTGAAAGAGGGGGTGATCACAAAGCAAAACGGAGAGATTAAAGTAGGGGGGAAAGGGAGGCTCATGTGTGAACCAGAACGAAAAAAAAAAACAAAGAAGAGCACAGGGTTGCATTCCTTCTTTGCCCCGCCCCAATAGATCTGAGAAACACTTGCAACATCAAAAAAATGAACCACCTTAATAAAACGGGGCAAATCAACGACAAGCGGCAAAAAGTAAGCGGTACTGAGCATAACCACCAAAATATGAAGAAACACATCACAAAACCCAAAAGACAAAAAGTAAATGGCAGACCTAGTAAGAAGAAGCTAAAGTAACACCGCAACAAAGGGCGAACAAACAGTAATAAGTAGGGCGCGGACAATGCAAAGAAAAAAACATAATTGGAACAAACATTGAAAACGGGGGGACTAGCAGGGATCACACGACACACACTAATTAAGACCACCGGAAAAGAAGAAGAAAGAAAAGGGAGGCGCAGAAAAATGGTGTTAAAAACAGGAATAAATTATTAAAAAAAACAAAGCAACAAAAAATGGGGCTTAGAATCAAATACAAAAAAACATGTGAACTGGACAATCTAGAAGCCTGTAAATATTAATTAAGGAGAGGCCGGCTACCGTATGAGGGCAAGAATGCAAGACAGAAATTATACCTAGAAAAGAATGAAACAAAACTGGAAAAATGCAATTGCAAAATTTCATAAAAATTCAACACAACATTTGGCCATGCAAGGAATATGGATGTAGCCATAACCTAGACACAAAAGGAATGTCAAATATAACTGGGAAAACAGTAAAAGGGGACTAATAGGTAATGAGGAAAAGAGGGGTGGGTAAAAAAAGGTAAGAGTAAATGGGGGGTGAAGAAAAGAAAATGAAATTGAGACAGGGTAAATAAATAAAGGAATAGAAAATCGACAGAAAGAAAAGAGAAGTATGGTATGAAGGGAGGAATACCGGTGTGGTAAAAAGCTAAAGAGGAATAAAAAAGAATGTAATTTACAAATTCAATTAAGACACTGTGCAAATGAGAAAAAAGGGGGAAAATGGGAAAAAAACAAGGAAAAGCACGGGAACAAAGAAAAATTTCATGGAAATTATACGAGGCAATAGGTCAATAATCGGTCAATATAGATTAGTTGGGACATATATAGGGGGGCTAATACAACTTAAGTAGAAAACACTTGGAATGATAATGAACAAAAAAAAGAAAAAATCAGGATATACCTGGTGGTAGAGAAGACAGGGACAAGTGGGTGGGGTGGACAACGAACGAAACACAACGGCTCCGGGTACATGATGGGCAAAAAAAAGTAGAAGGAAAAAAGGGGGAAGGGGGAAAAAAAAAAAAAAAGAGGAACTGAAACCAGCTCCAATATAATATAAAACAACCATTCATGACTGGTGGAATAAATTCACAAAAAAAAAAGGACTCATTAAAATGGATATTATTGTAATGAAAGTCCTTTTATAGAAACTTGAGCACGATTTTTTCTCAACATAAAATATCAATTAATCTCAGGGTTGCAATTCAGATGCAAGCACATCACCAGTAGCCAAAATTGGAGTAACGTCGTGAAGATCTGAAGGGCACATGTGAGTGTGTTTACATCTACATCTGGTTCGACAGCAGGCCGCTCCGAGCGGCGTTGCGCGAAAGCTGGAGGGAAAAAACGCACACAACACTTGGTTTATGATGTTGAGGAAGACGCGACACAAAAAAATACAAATTTCTGAGACGGACGAATGAAACGGGAAAATGTAAGGAGGAAACACATTTATATCGAAAAGAATCATCTAGGGAGAAGATTCACAGAATGATTTAGGCAAAAAGGGCTGGTGGTATTGTGATAGGTGGGTGACAAAAAGTGAATCACGCTGTGAGCAACGTATAGCGGAGCGTCGAAGTGGCAGGCAAAGTGGTGACAGGCAATCGATTGCTGCAACGTTGGTGCTAGTAACGTCGATGCGCAACTGCGAACAATGATGTGAGAAAGGTAAAAGGGAGCAAAGTGACAAATTTAAAGTCAAACCAATTGCAGTCCACCCAATAATTCTCAAGGTGAACAGATAACAAAAGCACCATAACTATGACATTGAAGACTGCGAACGAGTGACGAATGAAACAGGAAAACATATTGGTCAGTGGTAACCTGACACTCAAAATAACCTAGTTGATTACTGTCAGCTTATGGATGGTGGTGGTGCTAAGAGACAGGGTGAGGGGTGATTCCCACGATGGGCGGGGAAGAGTTCAGGAACATGAACTGCCGAAAAAAGGAAATTTCCCTCCCTCACTGTATGCATTAAAGCTAATATTTTTATCTCAACAGGAAAATATGAGACCCCGTTAATTTCTGAGACGTTACGCCCTGGAGTAGTGGTTGGATTGGCAATGACCCCCCCCCAGAAGCCGACGTGGGGGATACGCAACTAGTAAGGTTTATTCGTGGGCTTGCAAGTGAATGTAAGTGGCGGTCTATAGATGAGAGGGGTGGGCGGTGGTGCGTGAGTGGCTTCGGAGTCACAAGGTGCGAAGTGTGTAATGAGGGGATGTTGTGATTTCGGCCAGAAGTGAGGCGGACAAATAACTGAATCAACAAACTAAGACTGCTACACAAAGTATTAATGTGCGCAAACATAGAGCCCGAATTGTTCTTGTTGAGTAAATATACCATGATGCCGCGTTCTTCCCGACCCTCTTAGATTTATGGGTTAAGGGCAACAAGGGTTATTTACTGGCAGCCAGAGGGGCCGACAAACAATCTGATGTATCGAGGGACTGCTGTGCAAGCATGGCTGGATATAAATGATGAGAATCTGGCATGACGATCCAGAGGCCTACTCGCCTGATGATTGTTATGTTCCTGCGCGAATTTGAATATAACAAGACAACGCGTTTCGTACAAATAACATTATTACAAGAATATTTCAGAAAACGTTTATGGGTGAACACACACACAAGCATAACACTAAACAGAGTTAACACTTTTCATTTATACCTGCATTCGGTGAGGTGATATGTGACAAAATATTTTGGATGAGGTGAAAACAAAAAAAAACGTTCTACACAAAACAATCCAAAACGGGGTAATAAGCTAAAAGGGAAAGAATTGAAGTAACTGGCAGAGGCCAATTGGCCCGATATTTGGGAATCTTGAAATGCTTATGGGGGTATGGGGGGACACATCAAGAAGCGGAGTCTTGAAGTGGGTAGAATGAATTTGTCGTTGCATTTTGGCTGTTGATTGCTGGTATTGACTTCTTAATGTGTAAGTGCCAAAAAAAATCTCAGATATCAAATCAGCCACCTGCTTGATCAGAGCTGTCTATCGATAAATTTCCTCGTTTTCTTTAAGAAGCCTGTACTGCATGGATGGATGGTCTGTTGTGGGAAGAGACTATATATTCCTTGATAGAGCCCCGTTTCTT
>WNGS01123530.1:77468-97858 GCA_020271785.1 Procambarus virginalis
TTATATATATAGATATATATATATATATATATATATATATAATATATATTATATATATATATATATATATTTATATATAAAAGTTTGTGAGGGTACCACCTCTGGTGCCAATGTGGGGACCCATAGCCTCGGAGAAGAAAATAAAACGTATTCAGAGGAGACCTTGTGGTTTCTCACTGAACACTAATATTTCTTCTCCTACCACCCCCATTCTTTTGTATGTACACATATATATTTGCTTTATTTGAACTTTGTTACAAAAAAGGAGTTACATATAGGTTACAAAGATGGTTATCATAAGTTGTCGAGTTCCTCCAGCTCCTCAGATGGCGGGCAGGAACCCTGGATGCAGTGCGCATTTCCCCTCTGTATCGCCACGCTGAGGCGCTGGAAAAGAAAGCTGGCAGCTCTAGGGTCCCTTGTTGTTTCAATGAGCCTAGAACCCAGTTCCTTCAAAAAACTGGTAGCACTTTTACCCCAGGCGCCGAGTGTCTCAGAAGCAATGGGGACAAAATTGTAGTGGTGATCCAGTTCTCTATACTTACGGGATTTGGCTGCTTCCCTGTGGGTGGCAGCGCCACCTGGTTGTGCAACACTGAGGTCAATGTAGGTGTTAGCCAGGGTGATACGCACGTGTAGTCCCATACCAACTGCTTGCCATTCTTCCAGGGGTTCACTGTGATACCATCCGGGCGACCAATAAGAGCATCAGAGTTACGGGGCGTTAGGTAACGAGGCTCTCCTCAGCTGGGCATCCAGCTGTGGTGAGGCTCCTCTTGATGATGTCGTTAACTTCACTGTGCCTCGAGTGCCATCCTCCTGTACTTTGGCAGAGTAGGCCATGGTGGCCGTACCCGTCAGCACCACCTCGCCGCAAATACACCTATATCTGGTGTGGATTGGGGCAGCAAGGCGGAGGGCCACAGCAATTCGGAGGGCGTGTGGTGTGAGACGCGTGCCAGTTGCCGACAATGGGGTTGCTAACAGGAAATCCCCTGCATGTGGGGCTGCTACTGCTGTGAGGCGAGCAATGTCGTGCTGTGTTGATGCAGCACCAGGCACTCTGCAGCAACTTTGTCTACAATGGGGCCATCCCAGCTGGATTGCCTGTGGGCTTTTGGGGATGGTGGTTGAGGTGATGGGCCTGCACGAGAGGCCCACTCTGTGGCACAGCGTGTAAAATTGGGATCATGTACACCTGCCAGCTGATGTAAGTGGGCAGGTAGAATTTCCTTCACAAGGTCGTCGGATGCTGATAAGGAGGACAGGAAGGCTGGAACAGCGATTTGCGTTGCTGTTCGAACTCCGAGGCCCCAAGTCTTACGGGAAGAGAGGCTTGTTTCCATGCAGGTCATCAAGAGAGAGGTTAAGGGCTTTTTCTAGCATTGATTTCAGTAACCGGTCATACTCACTTAGTTTTTGGCTACTGTAAGATGGTGAAACCTCAGAAAGTAGGTTAACCTGGGGAGGGACAGAATCTGGTGAGGTGAGTGAGGTAGAGTGCATCATGAGCATCATATCCTCAATCCTCCATCCATCCTCTTAAGGTCGGCGATTTTCTTATCAAGGACCTCATCGATGGCTTTCAACCCCAGGGGAGCTCCTAGGAGTGTGCTGTCTTCAGGTTTAGTTTTATGGATGTTTGGCAGAAGACCCTCTATTCTCTCTACGATGCCTGGTTGGAACATATTATTTCACATTTAGAAGGGTTCAGGGTGAGGCCTACTAAACTGCACCTTGCTCCTGGATTTTCTGATGTCCTCCAGGAGGGAGTCTTGGAACCAGCTAGGGTACCATCATCCAAGAACCAGATGTTAAGCTCGCTGGACAGGACCTCTGTGACTTGTTTGATGACTAAGCAGAAAAGGAGAGGAGCAAGGGGGTCACCCTGTTGGACGCCTTCCGCGAGTCAATTTCATGTTCGCCAAAAAGTAGCTTAAGATCCATACTGTAGCATGAATGTACGAAAGGGTAGAGGGAAGGGAAATGACTATGAACCGCACGGAGTACAGCATCCCTCCGCACCAAATTGAAGGCATTTTTGAAATCTAGCTTGATAAGGGCCTTTTCGTCTGTGATGTTGGCGATGAAGGCTCGAGCTGCATGGGCTGCCGCCTCACACCCTTGTGGAATGCCAAACCCAAGCTGTTTTGGCTTCAGCATGTTGGCCGCTGCATCACTAACTGTTCTTGCAGCTGCCTTTGCGACGAGACGCCAGGAGAGAATTGCCCACAGCTATTGGCCTGATCCCTCCATCCTTTTTCTTTAGAGCACAGAGGGATGCTCCAAAAAAAATAGGTCTTATGGACGGTGGTATGTTGCCAGCTAGACATGTGTTGGTGAATCTGGTTAGTTCCACCAAGAGGTTCTTTGCAATGTCACCCAGTGCAGGGTTGAGCATTTGCTTGAGGTGGTTGGGTTTTAGTCCTGTGAACCCACCTGCTGATCCTGTTGGGAAGGACATGGCTGCTTTATGGACCACAGATTCAGCCACCCAGAGAGGTTCTGCTCCGGTAGCCCCCACTTGTACAATGTCGTCCTCACGCGGAGCCCTGGCAGGGTGTTTCTCCCTTAGGGCTTGAGCTGTTGCGGCATCTCTGTCGGCAATGAGTCCTCACTGGTGATGACTCTTATTGCGCCAATAGTGTTTCCTTCTTCTATTTTCTTGGTGACTGATGTTCTGATTTTTGATGTCTCGGATATGGCACTGTTGCTCTTCCTGCCGTGGGTGTTTCTCGCGCGAGTGGGAAGGCGCACCTGGTTGTCTCCCTGGGAAAATCATTTATAGCTTGATGACTGAGGCAGCTAAGGTTTTGTCTCTCCTTGCAGGGGTGGCTAGACATATGTTGCCAAACAGTAGGAGGTTGTGCCATGCTTGGGTCGTTCCAGGAGAGTCGTTGACCTTTCTCAGGAGGGCAGATAATTTGGCTGCTGCATGGGGGCGGGCTGCTTTAGGGATGTGTTGCAAGGTTCTGGCTGATGTTGCTTTGATAGCCTCTAATAAATTTTCTGTGGGAATGAAGGTCTGGGAGGTGTTTTGCCTGACGGGCGGTGTGTGGCTGTTGATTGGTGTTCTCCCTGGAGGGCGCCCAGAACCCAAACACCTGGCTCTGTTGTGGTAATGAAGGCGCACATTACCGTCACTCGACCGGATAAAGCATACCCTGTCACACGTCTGACATCTGCCTTGTCTGCCCCTGCTTGATGGCTCATCTTGGCTTGGAGAAGCCTGGCTGGCTGTTGAGAGCTGCGACATGGGCGGGCGCTGGGCGGGCACTGGGCGGGAGGGTGGACGGCGGGTGGAGACTGGAGGGTGGGCGGCGGTTGGAGGCTGGGGGGATGATCAGCTGGCCGTGGCACTTACTACTCAGATGAGTGGTAATACATATACCACCTCTATACAAAGTGTGGGTATACACCCACTACACAATATGTGGGTATACATTGGGTGGGTGGGTGGCGTAGACACACATGGGAGCCTCCCGGCATCTATGGGCGGGTGGCAAGGTGGCCTCGTGGGTGGGGAGGCGACGTGGTGGGGGGTGGGGAAGGAGGGGGAGAGCAGGTACTTCCCGGCCTGGGCGCTGGGTGGGGGCGGGGGTCAGGGCGACACTAACACTGGTATAATTCCCCGTATATCACTGCACAATGATGAATGAATCATACACTTGTAATCTGACTCACTGCACGTGTGATGTACTCACAATATGATAGATATGTTGCGCCAATTATCGCTGACAACGTAACTTGTTCAACAAAACTTTCAAAAAAAAAAAACACAAAACACTATTTGGCACACACGTAAACCGCACCTCTCTCCTGACCACACAACACCCCTCACTCACCCCCCACCTCCCCTCACTATGGGAGGCCTGCAGGGTCCATCCTGGCCCCTCACTCCAGCCTCCATGACTACACACTGCCAACCCACCTGTTTTGATAAGTTTTCACATAGATGGTACACCGTAGGCACTTCCGGCCACTCCCACGTCTGCTTGGTGTATTCACGGTGAATATGGTTGAGTCTTGGTATGGTGAGGCCAAGATGTCTCAGGGTAATGGCTGAGAAGGCAGCAGCTCCTCCGTCACACGTCCGTCCCCTAGGCCCCCTACCTATATATATATATATATATATATATATATATATATATATATATTATATATATATATATATATAATATATATTATATATATATCACTAATGGGTTCGAATCCTGGCCGGGTCAAAGAGTTCTTAGTGATATATGGCTTGCGCATTCATGCAGCTTTCTCATATATATATATATTATATATATATATATATATATATATATATATATATATATTATATATATATATATATATGTATATATATATGTATATAACTGAAAACTCACACCCAGAAGTGACTCGAACCCATACTGCCAGGAGCGCTCTGCTGGCGAACAGGATGCCTTAACCGCTCGACCAACATGACCGGACAAAAGAGGATGGTAGCCGAGGCTATTTCCATGCCACCACCGGCACTCGGTTGGTAATCTTGGGCATGGTATTTTATCAAATCATCTCATTATTTGGGGTACACGTGAGGAACACAAATGCGAACAAGCTTGAATGGTCCCCAGGACTATATGCAACTGAAAACTCACACCCCAGAAGTGACTCGAACCCATACTGCCAGGAAGGAAACTATCAGGAGAAAGCGCCAAGTCAGCACGACTATATAGCACTTGGAAGGGATAAGGATTAGGGATGGGACGTCGATAAGGAATGGTGCCCAACCACTTGGAAGGTCGGGGATTGAACGCCGACCTGCATGAAGCGAGACCGTTGCTCTACCGTCCAGCCAAGTGCCAGGAGAACTCTGCTGGCGTACAGGATCCCTTAAGCGCTCGACCAACATGACCGGACAAAAGAGGATGGTATTTTTAGGAGAAAGGAATTGATGTTTGATTTTCCCCTAACTATTTAATGATCTGAATAGAGAGAGACAAAAGCATGTAGGTTGGTAACCAGTCACTGTTAGGTGTACCCCATGCATCTGTGTTTACAAAAAAATATCATTTGTTATAATAATAAGATTGAAGACTCGTTACTCTTAAAAATGATATTTGAGCATAAAAATATGTTACTATGTTGGTCACGTTACATTATGAGGGGTGGGGAAGTAAAGGGAGTATGTTAAGTTTACCTGGGAGGGGGGGGGGGGGTATGTAGGAGCAGGTACGGTGTGGGCTGCTGTGGACAATAAATTCAGACACGTGTCAGACTTCAAGAGGTGTACCGCATGAATGCTCGCTCCCCGCAGCTATGTGGTAGTGGCTCGCTCATTTACTTGAGACACATTTTAAGATGTAAATGTTTCTCTCATTCTGTAAAACGGTTAGAATGATGTACAGCGCTAAATAGTTCAAGGTCTGACGGGGTCCTTATTCTCTAACTCTCTCAACCCCGAACTATTTCACTATCGACTCATCCGGTCTTATTCTCATCGGATAGTGTTTACATTTGGATAATGTAGGTCTTAGATGCAGTCTTGAACTTAGTGATAAAGAACAAGTCAGTTTTAAATATAATAATATCAAGACTAAGTTTTTCCACATTAGTCTTATATATGTTTACTTTGCTAACAGCGCATGCTTGGAATTTGTATGTAGGGAACTGCTCACCTAATGGGAGAGAATGAATGGCGTGTTTGAGGTATAGCAGAGATCAGACCGCGGTGTGTTTGCAGACCTCGCCCATCTCACTACACCTCAAACCCCACAAAAAAATGTTTCCCTTATTCAGTAAACGGCTACCTACTGACTTTCACGAATAGAGAGAAAAGCATGTGGGATTGTTATAAGAAAATTGAAGATTGATAGTCACCTTTAAGATAAAAAATGCTTGGAATTTGTATGCGGGGAGGCTCACCTATGGGAGAGAGCGAACGGGGACCTTTAAACCTAGTCGTGGGTGGAATAGGCTGCATCTGTGCTTGTTCCAATGGACTCCTGATCGTCTTCGGTTAATGTAACGTTTTAGGTCTCCAAACCTGGTGGTGTGTTTGTGAACTGGTTCACTACTCAACATACGATCAGAAGTAATACTAAAGGCTTTTGCACAGAACAACTGGACTGGGAGGGGTTGATGGTAAGGGCTGTTGAGGGGGTGGGAGGGGAGGTAGGGTGGGGTGGGGGGGGGGTGAGGGTATGATCATCCCCAATACCTCCCCCTATATCAGTACACCTCAAACCTCTTCTTCTTCTTGAGAATAGGTGCAGTTTGCATGAAGGGTTAACCCTCCCGATGACTGCACCAGGACAGACGTAAGGAGATGCGTTGACGGTTAGGATGAGAAGAAAGTCAAAAGCGGTAGATGTGATGGGCCGTAGAGAGAGGAGAGGCGGCGAAAACTGAGTCGAACGTTAGAGGGAGACACCCCGCACGGGGGGCGGGGCGTCGCGGTCACGGTGGCAGCCACGCACGGCTTAGCAGTGTGTGCAAGACGGGAACTAATACTTCTCCGGAAACTTGTATATCGGAAAGCGCAAGCAGTACGCTTCCCAAATCACCCGCTCGTCAGCGGGCAGCCGGCCACCAGGCAGCGCCCTCGGCTGAGACATCCTATCCGGCACCCGATACACAAACTCCTTCACCCGCGACACCCAGATAGTGGACGAGCACCACGGGATCGGAAGCACCCGGGCATCTCGATAAGGGCCCAACTCCGGACCCTCACAGGGCACGACTCCAGCAGACGGAACCAGGCAATCCCCAGACCGGAGCAAGGAAGGAGGGGATACAGCAGGGGATGCAGGCGCGGCACCGACCCCACCACCGGGCACAGGACCCGAGGCCCCCCGGCGCACATCTTTCCGCAACATCACGACGAGGTCCCGATCATCAGGGACAACCCCCACTGCGGAGATCCAACAGCAGGAGACGCAGGAGGAGAGGCACAGGTAGCAACTTCGGAGTCTCGCACAGCACCAACATCCTCGGAGGGGGGCGCCAGATCATCATACTCCCCCACCTCCTCCCAAGGCACACCACGAGGGGAGACACACTCCGAGCCCGCCGTGAACGCTTCGAGACAGGTCGCACCACACCACGCCCAGCAGGCCCCGCCGCAGGCACGGCCACCATCTTCACATCCACACAGGTCACACCAGCACTGTCCGAAGAGTCCACAGAGGCCACATCACCCACACTGTCCACATCATCCAGGGAAACAGCCTCAGAACACCGACGCGCACGCTTCTGCAAAGGGATGGAAAGAGCAGAACTACAGTTGTCAGCACACACAGGCACGGCAGGCACCTCTCCCTGCCGAAGCACCCCCTCTAAAACAGCAGAACCCGCATTCCCGGGAGCCGGTATCACATCCACAGGCGGGACATGGACCTCCACCGGGACATCCTGCACAACACGCAGCTCAGGCGACGGCCCAACACCCACACACACCGGCTCAACATCCCCAGGGGCCACAGCAGGCACCAGACGGGTCGTGCAGGCCGTAGAATTCACCTCAACAGGCGGAGCAGCAGACAGGCAATCAGGCGCCGCAGGCACAGTACCCACTCCATCCTCAGAACCGTCCGAAAGTAACAAGGGTGGGAAATCCTCCGCACGAAAAACATGCACCCGACCAGCTGCTCCCACGTCGCACGCTGCAGCCAGATGACCCTCGTGACCACACCGATAACAGGTGCGCGGTTGACCCCGATACTGGCAGTGGAGCGTGTATCCCAACACGGACATCGACGACGGTACACTGCACTTCAGCGACATTGTCAGGGTGCGGGAGCCGTCAAGCATACCAACACAGTGCCCGGCAACGACCCTGTTCCAACGAACACTTAACACTGTCCCAAACCGTTCGAAACAGGAGGTCAAAAAGTCGTCCTGAAATTCGAAGGGGGCACCATGCACCGCCACAGACGTCAAGGTGACACTAAGATTCACTACCTTAACGGAGCCAGCAGTATCAGGGAGAAGGTAAACACGCCCCTCACACCGCTCGAGAAACGCCTGAAAGGCAGCCTGGAGGCGGAACTTTACCACAGCACGGTTGCCCTGAAGCAGCTGGATGCCCACCAGGTCCGACAGCTGCACATGAAGCACGTCCACCAGGGCGACACCAACCAATGGATGGCCCACTGATACCGTAAACGCCAGACCAGCCGACAATGTCCTCTTCACTGGGGGGCGAGAAGTCCCCATGGCTAAGCAAACGTCACCCTGTCAGTGGCAGACCACCACCAGCAGGGCAAACCAGCAATCACCCAACGTAAACACTAGCCAGTGCGGAGAGACCTCAGGAGCGTCCGACCTGGCCGGTGGTCACCACGCAACTCCCCTCAACCTCTACCCCAGATCTCCGTAATATCGAAGCTCCCAGGGTTAGATCTAAAATTGCATATATTCATTCAGTAGTGGGAAAAAAACCCGCAGGTCTCCCAGTGCTGCTGGCTCCAGAAGTTGTGTTTCCCACATTCAGTAAAAATGCCTACTGGCTTTACCTGAGTAACTGCTTTTACTGACTGATGCTAAATGTAAGCCCCCACAACCTCGGAGGGGGTACGTAAACAGACTTGAGTACTAGGTGTAGGGGGAGGGGGGTGGGGGCCTCCTGGAGCGAGGACATGGTGTGCGGTAACGCCTCATTTAGCCAGTTATGTGTCAAGCTCCAAAGAGGCTAGCCGCCCAGGCATGCACGACATTGAGGACAACAAACCTATGTAGTAAGCCCTGCTATGTGGTCCACTATGCACTCCTCCTTTGAGGCGAGGCTGGAGGGGGAAGATGAGGGTGTCAACTGGTTGGGGAGGGGGAGATGATATGTTTACTTTGCTAACGCCTCAATGCTTGGAATTTGTATGTTGAGGTCATGGCTCACCTTTGGGAAAGAACAATGACACACTCACGGCTATGAGGAGGTCCGTTACTCAGAGTTGAAGCGAAAAACACCTACCTGCAACTATCCTAGTGTTACTGCCTCCAGAACTTGTCTTTCCCACATTCAGTAAAAATGTCTACTGACGTTATCTGAGTGACTGTTTTTACTAGCAGAGATTTGATAGAAGAAGAAAATTGGTGGCGGTAAGTAGTCCTGCTCCGTACTACTCTAGAAGGTAAGGGAGGGGAGAGAGAGGGGTGCCCCACCCACCATGTTTACAAAAACAATACGGCTAAATTCTTACCCTCATTTGTACACACCGCTCCTAGTACAGTTCACGGCTCCTATGTGGTCTGCTGGTATGTGGTGAGAACCTCATGTCTATGTGGCCCATGTGATGCTGCTGAGTATGTACCGCTCTAGAAGCTATGTGTGGGAGTGTGGACTGAGGAAATGTGAAGTGTGTGGAATTGTCAAGTGATTGATGATGACTATCAACTGCATGGGAGGGGGGTGAGGGGGGGGGGGGGGGTGCGACATACGACCCCACCACCTTAATGCTAACACAGACCACTCAAGCGTGAGACGTCAAAGACTACACACCGCGGGCTGGTCTCATGGAGGTACAATGCTCCAATGTGGTCTGCTGGTATGTGCTGAGAACCTCATGACTATGTGGACACAAATGTGTGCATGTGGTCATGTGTTGTTGCTGAGTATGTACCACTCTGGAAGCAAGCAAGCAAGCAAGGTGTGAGAGAGACCCACCCATCCACACTGTTTACAGAAAAAACATTTACGGCTCATTGACACACACCATTTGCTGCTGAGATGCTACACCGCCAACACAGGCCAGTCTGGCGTATAAACTAATCACCGTCATTGAACACCAGTGACACAAACAGAATTGGGTGAGAAAGTTATACGTTTTTCCCTACATAATACAGACATTGTTTAAGAAAAAGAATGAGACCCCACTATCAGACAAAAGCTACCGCCTGCTCCCCTCCCTTCCCCTCTCCCCCTATCCCCTCATTCACATGCCATACCCCTAACCACCCATATTAAGAGCCTGGTCTCCTACCCGGTCAGGGGTAGGGGGGCCCCCCTTCCTCCTCAACATATCCTTGTCAGAGTAGGGGGCTTTCCCTCCTCAACATATCCTACATACTTTATTAACTCTACGGCACATACTCATACATATTCATCTACTAGTATTGCTCACCTGTTCAACACACCTGTTCCTATACTTACTCTACATTACCCACATACCCCCACATGCTGCTGCCCCACTCCAACATGATTCTACCGAGTGTCAAGTGCTGCGCGGCTGGACGGCATGCGCGCACACCCCGGGGATCCCCCAGAACCCTTGAGGATTAGACACCTTTGCACCACCTGAGCAGGGGGGAGCCTAGTGGGCTCACCTTCTCAGGTGGTGTGCGCGGTTCTAGCCCTCAACTTCACTACTCTAGCCATCTAATTTCAAGGTTTCAGAGGGGAGAGATATAGTGAATGAATGAAATCTAGACACTAAGGTAATCTCTCCATTTCACTAATTATTTTGAGATGTCAATACAACCAGGAAGAGAGAATGTGACACATAAGAAAGTCAACCCTTAAAGCAAGGGAATAATAAAGAAAACCGGAGGGTTAATTGTCATTCAAGGAGTAGACGTTCAGTGAAAAGTAATTTATTGATTTAACTAGCATCCTAACTACGTGGCTACTAATTGTGACAATGGAAACTGATAATATTTAGTTATCTGGGGAGCAGGAGTGTAGTACTTATTATGTTCCGCAACTTGAGTCCAGGTTCCACGTCCATGAGGTCTGATCTTCCCGTCAGTTTCCACCTCTCTATCCCTCACTGCTCAAAGCCCACTATGCCTGGCGTCTCTAGTTGTTTGTTGTTTTAGATTTAACTACTCGTAACTAAAATTTCCATGTAGCAAGGGCTAGGGTGAGCCCCGGCGTCTCCATGTTGTTGTTGTTGTCTCCATTGGCTTCTCCAATCTCCCTTTTTTATATACTTTACTGATCACCACGTGAAATGACGTGTGGTGGCTGTGTGCCTGACATGGGACCCCACATAGATTGTTGTTGTTGATTTAGGGGCGACGACGATCGTGCGATCGGATGCGCCCCGGCGTACCTGGTAAGGGTCAATCGCGAAGCCTGGAAAGGTGAAACGCCAAGCGAAATCGCAAATCCTGGTAAGGTGAAACGACAAGCCAAATCGCAAATCCAAACGCCAAGCCAAATCGCAATACGAGTGACGCCAATCACTGGAAACTAATATGCCTCGTGGCAAAGTAACGCAGACAGGCAGATGACTGGGGAGCCCCAGGAGTTCCTCAGGGTGACAAGCACCGGCCCAGACCCACACAGAGAACACCAGGTAGCAAAACTAAAACTCGGCCCCCAACTAAAACGCAAAAGTCATCCAGTGTCCTCCGGCAGAGCAGTAGAAAGCCGCCTACCACGGCTGAGGGTACACCAGGAGGTCCACCAACCCCCGGTACCTCTCGGCCATGCCGGCCCCCGAACACTGTCACCCCACCGGGACAACCAGCCAGACCACGTCACAAAAATATATATATGTATCAACAATCCTGGGACCCAAGTCGATATGTGCGACAGGCGTCGTACAACCAGGCCGTTGAAGAGGGATGCCAAACGGCAGTGGCAAAGCCAAAATTCAAAAACTGAACGTGATCAGGCGGCTCCCAGGCAGAAGAGGTGTCAGAAGTCCGCTCGTCGTCAAGGTTGAACCAGGAGTCCCACGTAGACTAATACTCCACCATGTAGATGCTTGTGACGATATCAACACTATCTGTGGAAGTGCACCTCAACTCCAAGGCTTTTAGGGTTGACTTTGCCAACGAGAACAACGCAGTCTGTTGGCAGAGGTATGGCAAGGTCAGCGCCATCTGTGGAATGCTCCTAATCGTTACTTATTTAGGAGGTGGGTCGACGACAATGCCCTCTGGTGAGGAAGATGATGATATCAACGCCATCTATTGGGTGCAACCGATCATATTTTCTGTTCTCCAGTAAAAGGCTGTCATCACATGTTATCCTTGTGCACTTACTGTCTGGCTAATGACTTTTATGTCCTCAGAAATGATGAGGAGGGTCTCTTAAGCTCCAGAGGTCAGTTCACCCAGGGCAGTCTAGAACTCTTGACTTGCTCCAGCGAGGACAAGTGCTATCGTCGGTAGAGGCAGTGCTGTGTCTTTGAAGTGTTATTGGTTGGACCGATGTACCCAGGATAAGCCAAGTCGAGATACGAGACGGCTGTATTAGCCATCAGTTAAGAAGTTCTGCTAGTGTGTTGCTGGATACTTCTGCCAGGGTGTGGGTAGAGACTCCTGTTCGTGATATTTGTGACCCCTGTCAGCGTATTGCTGAAGTTCTCTGCCAGTGTGTTGCAGGAGAGACGAAGAGATCTTTTTCCCCCTTGACGTTACGGTGTAGACTGGCCCATGTTGTGTTGAATAGAGGGAACTCACAGGTGTGAGGACCATTGACTGTGTATGACGGATAATAGAAGATAGTGGATTCACCGGGATAGAAGAAGACTGCAAAATTTATCTTTATTAGTGCCCTGTGCGAAAGTGACACTCGCAGTGTACATATGTGTATATATTGTAATAAGTATAATCGGTGAAATTGCAGATTAGTATTGTTTACCCCCTTTTTATATTTTCACGATCACTTGCTACCGTCAATTCTTGATGACTTAGTATTAACTTGGGGTGGCATCAATAAAGAAGAGGCGCTAATCACAAGAGTAGTGTTTAAAATAAAGAATCCGGTTACTGGCTCAGTGAGGCCGTAGCAATGCTTCTTTCAATCTGGTCACAGATTACTGTATTCATAAGGGTCGACCATACCCTGTGCAACCCGTTCTCGCACTTGCTTTCAGTCAATATTGGCTTATTTAATAAGTGCATATGTGACATACTAATTGGTTGTGAATATTTTAGTTTACTTTGAAAAGCTTCATAGAAAACACCGACTTCACCTAACCTTCTTAGTATGTTAAAATAAGCATCTTATTGCTTCTTATTTACAATTATTACTTAACCTATCAACGGTATAAGTTAAATAATAATTGTAATAAAGAAGCAATAAGATGCTTATCCTAACATACTAAAAAGGTTAGGTGAGGTCGGTGTTTTCTATGAAGCTTTTCAAGGTAAACTAAAATATTCACAACCAATTAGTATGTCACATATGCACTTATTAAATAAGCCAATATTGACTGTAAGCAAGTGCGAGAACAGGTTGCCCTGTGACATCTTTTTGTGTGTATTTATTTATTGATATATACAAGAGTTCTTTCATTGTTGTAAAGTCACTAGCACGCATAACGTTTCTGCCAGGTCCTCAATCCTAATATTTCCCCGGAAGACGATCGCCAAATCGTTTAACAGCCAGGTACCTCTTCACTGCTGCGGTGAACAGAGGCTAAAATTAAGGATTGGTTCCCAATCAATACTCTCCGGCCAGGATACAAACCCATGCCAAAGCGCCTGGCGAATGCTTTACCACTGCGCCACGGGGACTGTAGACTGTAACTCGGAAACTCTAACTTCAGCCTCTGGTGGCTTGGGAGTGTTTACGTCTGCCTATTTTTTTAGTACCTCTATTGTACTCGGTTGCTAGTTTACTTTTTTTTTTGTCTTTTGGAGGGGTCCTATAAACAGCTTCCTTGTATTGCATATTGAACCAGGGGTACATATACTTTTCTTGAAACCCTCCTTCTCGAGTTTTGTGATCTTCATTGTATCTGTATATTTCCATGAAATAAATTTTATCGTCTAATTTGCTATCTTCCCTTCCAGTTTGCTGTGCCACTGAACTTGGTGCAGAAAGTCCCTCACCATATTGTCGTCCCCACGTCTGGAGTCTCTCATCTTCCTCAACAGATTTCATTTTCTAATCAACTCCACTATGTATTCAACCATGATAATGCTGTGGTCACTAACTCTTACAGACAGTTTATACTCAATAAAGGCGAAACTTTTCAACATCCTCCTTTATTGAGGGTAATCAAAGGTCTGGTGTTACTGATACATTTTGTAACTCTTGTTGGTTTGTAATGTGATGTTTTAAGAAGTGTTTACCAGTTTCCTCCCCCCTGTATCACTACCCTCAAAGGTCTCCTAGTTTATCCAGTCTATTTCTCTGCGATTAAAATCCTTTAGTAACAGAATTTTAGGTATTCGTCGCCTTGCCCCTGCAGTTGCTTTTCTCATCATAATTAGGTAACTTTCGTAGCTTTCATTTTTTCTCTAGGCATTCTGTTGCTGGGTGGTGATTGAAAAATACTGCTACTTATGTTTGTTTTTACTAATATGTCCATTTATCTTAATATGTCCGCACTGTTTCATTTCCTAATATGTACTCTTGCTGGTCTGTTTCCTTTAATAATTTTACTTCAAAAGCAGCAGCGTAGCTGAAGCTAAGGGGTTATATCACCTCCCATCTCGTGGTCACCAAACCTTTCCTGATTACTTGATATTTTTGTGAGAAAATTGTTTTCTGAAAAACACCTGTCAGTTTCGTTTCCGTTATTTCTACAGTGTGTAGTTGTTCTTGTGCCACTTTTTCATGTATCTCTACATAATTTAATTGTAATTTCATCTGCGTTTGTGCACATAATTTTATTGCTGTTAATAACAACTCGGCTGCTTTTGTTCCCCCCCCCCCTAGTAGGTTGCTACATTTCCATGTCTGTCGGGGAAAGAGGTGAAGGATGATCCAGTCACTTAATCACTCCTTTCTATTGCCTTCAATGGGTGCCTCATTAAGATAGGCAAACCCATATTTTTTCTATGTTGTCACGTTTACTCGTTCTTGTGCAATGTTCGTACCATTTTGTGGTCTCTTTACTTCTCATTTGCTTTTCTCCCCCTTATTCTCGTCGCTCCCTCCTTATCCTCCTAATACATATCCTGTCTAATGTGGAAAAAACACATGAAAATTAGAGAATGATGAACGCATTTTCGGCTAGATTCGCCTTCATTAGAGCAAGATAGTACAATCATTCTATATCTTGCTCTAATAAATAAATAAATTAACGTTTATTTAGGTAAAAGTGTATACATAGAAGATGTTATAAAACGAAATGTTGGATTTCTAGATAAAGCTAGTACATACGATGCCTGAAGCCATTATTGCGCACAGCGTTTCGGGCATAAGAAGGCGAAGTATGTCGAAAAAGCGTTCAACATTCTTTTATCTTCAAATGTGGTTTTTCCACATACATGGATCAGTGTTTTTGTGATCGTTGTTGCATCTTATCTAATACATTGCGAGGCACTTCCTTCCATCCCTCAATTGTCTGTGTCCGCCAGCACGTGTTGAGCAGGATTGCTAGCCCATCACCTTCTCATACTCGGTAGTAACGACGTGACACCGAAGCAGTAACGAGGTATCGCTCTATTCGCTATATAATATAGACTCTTAACATTTTGTCACATAGCATTTTAAATTTCAGTTGCTGCTAACGATCTTGATTTTTTAGTAATATATTTTTTTGTTCATTTTTTCGTTGCAAATAAATTTTGAATTTCCATTCTTAACAAGGTTTTAATTGTCTTCTTAATTCACAGTCCGAACCATCGTAAAATATTGTAATATTTAGCGAGAGCAAACTTCAACACAGAAAGAAAACGGGAGTAAATAAATCCAAGTCATGTACAGTTTTCGTCATTCATCAGTTACTGAAGGTTTAATGAGGTAGGTAAGAGTAAAGTTACGACAAAGGTAATGTCTGAAACCTGTTTATATCTCTTCCTTCTCATCCCTCTGTGTGGGTATGTGTGAGTACACACACACACACACACATGGAAGTGATGTGGTGGAGGCTGGCTCCATACACAGTTTCAAATGTAGATATGATAGAGCTCAGTAGGCTCAGGAATCTGTACACCAGTGATTGACAGTTGAGAGGCGGGACCAAAGAGTCAAAGCTCAACCCCCGCAAGCACAATTAGGTGAGTACACACCAGACGGGGCGACATGATAACCACCTACAAAACACTCAAGAGAATTGACAGGGTGGACAAAGACAAACTCTTTAGCATAGGTGGAACACGAACAAGGTTACATAGCTGGAAACTAACTACACAGATGAGCCACAGAGACATTAGAAAGAATTTTTTCAGTGTCATGGTAGTTAACAGATGGAATGCATTAGGAAATGATGTGGTGGAGGCAGCTCCATGCAGAGTTTTAAATGAAGATATGATAGGGCCCAGTAGGCTCGGGAATCTGTACACCAATTGATTGACGGTTGAGAGGTGGAACCAAAGAGCCAAAGCTAAACCCCCGCAAGCACAACTAGGTGAGTACACTTGCTGGAAGAAGGCAAATGTCGTACCAATTTTGAAGGAGATAGGGAGAAGGCACTTAACTACAGACCCGTATCACTGACAAGCATCCCCTGCAAAATATTTAAAAGAATTATTAGGCTAAGACTTGTTGCACACCTGTAGAACATTAGGTTTGTAAACAAACATCAACATGGGTACAGTGAAGGGAAATCATGCCTAACAAATTTGCAATTCTATGACAAAATAACAAGGATAAAACAGGACAGGGATGGATATTCAGACTACATATTTCTGGACTGCCAAAAAACCTTTGATACAGTACTACACATGAGACAGCTATTCAAATTTGAGAGGCAGGCGGGGGTGGGAGGAGGCACTAGCATGGGTAAGGAACTACCAAACAGGAAGGAGCGAGAGAGTTACGGTAAGGGGCGAGAAGTCGGACTGGCCAACAGTAACGAGTGGAGTACCTCAAGGATCGGTACTGGGACTAGTTCTATGTCTAATATACGTTAATGACATGTTTACAGGAGTAGAGTCCTACATGTCGATGTTCGCAGATGACGCAAAGTTGATGAGAAGAGTTGTGACAGATGAGGATTGCAGAATCCTCCAAGAGGACTTGAACAGGTTGCAGAGATGGTCAGAGAAATGGCTACTGGTGTTTAACACGAGCAAATGTAAAGTTATGAAAATGGGACCAGGAGACCAAAGGTACAGTACACAATGAAGGGAACTGCCTACCTGAGAGTGGACGTAACACCTAATTTAACTCCTGAGGCACATATAAAGAAGATATCGACCTCGGCGAACTCTACACTGGCAAAAGTTAGAACAGTATTCAGAAACCTAAGTAAGGAAGCATTTAAGGCGCGTTACACTTCCTACGTGATACCAGTCTTAAAGTATGCCGCACCATCATGGAGTCCCCACTTGAAGAAACACATAAGGAAACTGGAAATGGTTCAGAAGTTTGAAACAAGGTTCGTCCCAGAGTTACGAGGGATGGGATATGAAGACCGCCTGAAGGAAATGAACCTGACGACACAAGAAAAAAAAGGAAAAGGTGGAATATGATAGGAACATAAAATGCTCGGGGAGATTGACAGAGACGAAATGTTCACACCGAATACAAATGTAACGAGAGGACATGGGTGGAAGCTGGAAACTCAGACAAGTCTCAGATGTTAGGAAGTTTTTTTTTTTAGCTCGAGAGTAGTGGAAAAAATGAATGAACTTAAGGACAGGTTGTGGAAGCAAACTCTATTCATAAATTTAAAAACTAGATATGATAGGGAAATAGAACAATAGTCATTGCTATAAACAACAGATGGCTAGAGAGGCGGGATCCAAGAATCAATGCTCGATCTTGCCGGCACAAATAGTAGAGTACATATAGGGGAGTACACACACACACACACACACACACACACACACACGGAGGATCTGATAGCTGAGTGGACAGCGCACAGGACTCGTAATTATGTAGCCCACGTTCGATTCCCGGACCAGGCAGAAACAAAATAGCAAAGTTTCTTTCACTCTGATACCCCTGTTTCCTAGTAGTAAATAGGTACCTTGGAGTTAGACAGCTATTGCAGAGCTGCTTCCTGGGTGTGTTTGTGGGGGGAGGGAATGTTAGTAGTTAGTTACAGTTGATTGATTGATAGTCGAGAGGCTGGTCGAAAGAGCAGAGCTCAACCCCCCAAAGAAAAACTAGATGAATACAACCTGGTGAATACACACACACACACATACACGCACACTAATACACGTTTCGTTTCGCATAATACGCACACAC
Source organism: Procambarus virginalis (assembly GCA_020271785.1). Lineage (NCBI taxonomy): Eukaryota > Metazoa > Arthropoda > Malacostraca > Decapoda > Cambaridae > Procambarus > Procambarus virginalis. The sequence goes on from WNGS01123530.1 coordinate 95,482, forward strand.
GTTTCTAATATATGTGAACGATCTTCCAGAGGGTATTGACTCATTCCTCTCAATGTTTGCTGATAATGCAAAAATTATGAGAAGAATCAAGACGGATGATGATAGACAGAGACTACAGGATGACCTGGATAAACTGGAGGAATGGTCTAGAAAATGGCTGCTAAAGTTCAACTCGGGAAAGTGTAAGGTGATGAAATTAGGAGAAGGGAGCAGGAGGCTGAACACAAGGTATCATTTGGGAGGGGAAATCCTGCAAGAGTCAAATAGAGAGAAAGATCTGGGGGTTGATATCACACCGAACCTGTCCCCAGAAGCCCATATCAAAAGAATATCATCAGCGGCATATGCTAGACTGGCCAAGATAAGAACTGCCTTTAGAAACTTGTGTAAGGAATCTTTCAGAACCCTCTATACCACTTATGTAAGACCAATCCTGGAGTATGCAGCTCCAGCCTGGAGTCCATACCTAGTTAAACACAAGACAAAGTTAGAGAAGATTCAGCGGTATGCCACCAGGCTCGTCCCGGAACTGAGAGGATTGAGCTACGAGGAAAGGCTAAAGGAGCTGAACCTCACATCCCTGGAAAACAGAAGAGTAAGGGGAGACATGATAACCACCTACAAAATTCTCAGGGGAATTGACAGGGTGGACAAAGACAAACTCTTCAGCACGGGTGGGACACGAACAAGGGGACACAGGTGGAAACTTAGTACCCAGATGAGCCACAGAGACGTTAGAAAGAATTTTTTCAGTGTCAGTATTTAATAAATGGAATGCACTAGGAAGTGATGTGGTGGAGGCTGACTCCATACACAGTTTCAAATGTAGCTATGATAGAGCCCAGTAGGCTCAGGAATCTGTACACCAGTTGATTGACAGTTGAGAGTCGGGACCAAAGAGCCAAAGCTCAACCCCGCAAGCACAATTAGGTGAGTACCTGTACAGAGGGAGAGGTGAAGTAACCAGTACCCCAGGCAGGGACGAGACCAACGACCACATATAAGCTACACATAACAAGCACCATAATAACCGAGGAGCCAAAACCTCAAACAAATTAACTGAGGTTCTAAAGACTCGCAGTAAACACAGAACCAGATTACATACAGAGCCTTTCCTTTAAACAAACTTGCCAGAAAGCCAACATCCTCCCACCCCAGCACCACCAATTCCCCTTCCCCCATCAATCGCCTCCCGTTGATCATCAATCACCTATAATAATAATCATTGTCACCCGCCACCCATCAGTTCACCTTCTCTCAAATCTCAGCTCAGGACTCTATAATGTGAATTTGAAGTTACCAATTTTCCCCATTCCTACTCCTCCATATATGTTCCCTCAACAGACAATCATCCTAAAATAATATTACTTATAGCATGGATCCACTTCGAGGAATATGCTCTAATTGACGGTTTCATGCTCTACCGTCAATTGGGGAAATTATTCAGTGGGCAGCCAACCTGTGCTCTTACAAATTACGTCTGAATTTGGCCGTTTGCCCGAATGGCCGAAAATGAACGTAATTTGGAAATGAAAAATAACTGGAAATAAATTTTGGCTTTTATTTTTTCCTAAACAGCAAGTTAAGGGTCCTCTGGTAGATTAGGAGGGCACGAAGTTCTCCTAAGATTTCAAAACGTCATGAGAACCGTTAAGAGTTTCGATTAACCTTACCGAGTAAGCCGGAGGACTCAAACAGAAAATGAGACAGTACGTCACTTTCTGAGCCGAGTACACTTCTAATTGCTCCATTTTTGGCCATAGAGCGCATACGAGTGGAAAGCGACGTAATTTTAAGAGGACGGGTTTCAAAAGTCAAGTGGTGGCGGCCGTCTCTCAGAGTTTTCAGTGATGCATAGAATGCACAGTGTCCTTGTGTTGTGACATCTCGGCGAGCAAACGCCAAGATCACGAGGGTTGTTAGCTGAAGGTTCATTAAGAACTTTAATACCAACGACCAGCATTAACCGGTTTAAGTGAGGTTAAAGGTGGCCCCCCGTTACAACAACATCAGCATGGGTTCAGAGACGGCAAGTCATGCCTCACAGAATTATTTGAATTCTACCATCAGGCAACAAAGATCAGTCAAGAAGAATCGGGGTGGGCCGACTGAATATTTTTGATTTCAGAAACCTTTGACACAGTACTACACAATCAGACCACCACACATAATATATCTAATATATTAGACATATTTGATACATTAGTCCTTAGTGAATATTTGGCCCAGGATTGCTATGGATTGGTCAGGGTACGTTTGGTTAGGTTCATTAGTTAGGTTAAAAAAAACTTCTAGAATGCCATTTCGATTGGTTCAGTAATTAAAAAATTAGGTTTTTGGGATTCATCAGTACACATTGGCACTTTTGACCAAACAG
>WNGS01123543.1:0-11183 GCA_020271785.1 Procambarus virginalis
TGGTGAGGAGAGCCAGGGGGGAAGTTTATGGTGTCAAGGAAATTTTGGGGGGAATCGGGAGTCAGGGAGCAGGCAATGGGGAAGTTTGGGGGAATTGGGATATGAACCAGGGGGAGTTTGAGGGGGGTGTAAGAGTCCCGGATGATAAGTCTTGGGTGTACTGACGGGTGGGGGGGGGGGAGGCGTGTGGGACCTAGGGTGTAGTGTACTAAAAGGTATTGTGTACTTTCAGACCTTGGATAAGGTAGATGATACAGTCCAAGATGGACGAAACACCTTAACTTTCTTAAGTGTCTTGGTTGAGTCATTTGTTTCAGGCACTTTATTGTAATTAGAACGTAAGTACGAAACCAGACTATCATTTGCTCCCCCGAAACATCAATGTTGTAGAGAATATCTGGCACCCGAATACCAGAATTAATCTTAGACATTGTGTATTAAAACAGCGATTTTCTGTTATATATTAATATTATTTTATATTTTAGCTTTATGCTAAAATTTAGACCTAGTTAATGTTAGGCAAGTTAATTTGCCATTGAGTTATATAGCTTTTCCAACCGGTGGTCGACCCCAATGACGCAATTGTGAATATTAGCGTACTGCTATTCAACACTTGCATTTTTCTCAAATATATATATCGATAATGATTATATATTCAACTTTATTAAGTTAGACATAACGTAGGTTTTGCCATACACTTAGACCTAGTGTAGGTTTTGCCAAATATTTTGGTTCTGTTGGTAATAATTTTTATTTCTAGCATGTGGGGTGTGGAGTCTGTATGTCCGTTCACCTACGACTTTCCTTTGCTCTTTTTTTTCACATGGAGGGAACGTCTAAACGTGTCATATTCCCCCTGTCCCTCGTTTTCCCCCATTACTCTCCCACAAATTCCCCCAGACTTCCCTAGCTTCCCCCCGCCGGCGCGTTCCACTTTCCCGCCAGCACTTGGTTGATACTTTCATTTTAATGATAATATGAGTAGTGTTTGTGTGGGGAGGGCGAGGGGAGGGAGGCGGGGAGGGAAAGACAGAGGGGAGGTAGGGAGGGATGGTGACCGGAAGGGGATGATATGAAGGAAGATATATAGAGAGTTAGGAAGAAGAGATAGAAATGGAAGGAAGGGAAGGACAATACTAAGATAAGTGTACAGTAGTGAGATAAGTGTATATACAGTGTACATCAGTGAGATAAGTGTACATACACAGTATACAGTACTGTGATAAGTGTACATAGAGTGTAGAGTAGTGAGATAAGTGTACAAGTGTAGCATGAAGGCAGGGATGCGCCGGGATCAGCTGGTGTGGGAGTCTGGGACAGTTGGCTGCCCTGGTGTTGTTGTTGTCAGCTGGTGTTGTGGGTGTTGGTGGTGGAGACAGTTGGGCCAACTTTGTGACTTGCACCACCTGTTGTGGGAGTTGTTGTGGTAGTGTGCGCACTTGTCACTGTTTTGTGCACTAAGTCACGCCACAAGCACTTGTGCACTCGTGCTAACTGTCAAGAATTTGACGTTTGTTTAAGAGTTTCCCGCCGGGCAAGCCGCCACGCTGGGACATAGACCCGTCTTACGCTGACGGTCGTTATACGCCGACGGCCGCCTTATGAAGGAGTGAACTGTGAACTACATTGTGGAACAAGACAAAAAAACTGTGTTTTAAAACAAGTGTATTTGTGTTTGAAGCAAATTAAGCAAATATCTGAGTATTCTCCAGCAGTTTCCCGTTTTCTTTAGTGTAAACCATGTGTTTTCCTGCGTTATTTTTATTTATATATACAAGAGTTCTTACATTCTTGTAAAGCCACTAGCACACATAGCGTTAACTAATACGTAACGAACTCGTCACGTTGAGAGACTTACGGAACGAACAGTATCACTGCCATACCCACGACGGTTGGGCCAGCGAGCTGTACCAGCACCTCTGGGGAGCCGGTCGGCCGAGCGGACAACACGCTGGGCCTGTGATCCTGTGGTCCTGGGTTCGATCCCAGGCGCCGGCGAGAAACAATGGGCAGAGTTTCTTTTACCCTATGCCCCTGTTACCTAGCAGTAAAATAGGTACCTGGGTGTTAGTCAGCTGTCACGGGCTGCTTCCTGGGGGTGGAGGCCTGGTCGAAGACCGGGCCGCGGGGACACTAAAAAGCCCCGAAATCATCTCAAGATAACCTCAAGAAGATAACCTCCTCCTCCGACTTGTACCCTGTTCCCTGCTCAAGTTGTCTCCATCTTCGTCCCAGTCTTCCATCTTACCTGCCCTCGGGAGTCTTGGAGTCATTCCACGTGAGGAGTTGGAACGTGTCGCTGGCGCCGCTGCTGCTTACAGGTGGGATAATGTGTGTTTGTTTCAGATTTTGTTCAATTAATTAATTTATTATTCACAACACCAACACCGCTGACACACCACACACAGGGCAAGTTTAGGCTAAGTCATCGAGTCTGTCTCGCAGCCTATTTACCTGTTTTTGTAAATCGTAGTTTACATATTGTTTTGTAAATCGCATTTTTGCATATTTTTGTTTACAAATCGCAGCGTATAATATAAATAGCATTTTGCATTTTTTATAAATAACAGTTTACATATTTTATAAATCGCAGTTTACATATTGTGTTATAAATTGTCTTTTATATATATTGCGCTTTAAATATTGCATTTTGTATATTGCTCTTCATAAATTGCAGTTTTCAATTCGTATTATATGCAGTACGACGCACTATAGTATTCACCTAGTTGTATTCATATTTTATATATGGTGTTCTGTATATCCCTCTTCATATATTGCATTTTATATATCTCGCTCCATTTCCGTTTTGTATATCGCGCTCTATATATATCCCATCGTGTATATTGCGCTATATATATATATATATATATATATATATATATATATATATATATATATATATATATATATATATATATATATATATATATATATATTCATTCGCCATATATTAAGTATATGGCGAATGAATATGTGTTAAATAATTAACATTTGTTGTGTTAACTTATCATTCAAGGTCGGACTTACAACAAAATTTTTTTCATTGGATGTTTATAGAGGTCGATGTTGAAGTTATTATTTCGTGCAGAATAGGTTGTTGTCGAGAGCTGTTGTGATGCTGAAAACAGAATGTGGGGTAGAGAGGTAGCTGTTGTGGGGCTGAAAAGATGTGGGGTAGAATGTGTTTTGGGGCAGGGAGGGTTGCTGATGTGGGACTTGGAACGAGCAATGGTTTCTCATTACTCAAGTTATCAGCAGACTTGGTAATTAAGGAATATGTACAGAGGCAGTGTGTACATTACTTTTAGATGTACAGTATATATATACACAGAGAGGTGTTCTCCTCTTGTTTTGTTTTCTATATTAAATAATAAACAATATAAAAATCATATTTACTTCAATTTACAAGGGAAAATACTACATTATGTATAGTTAATATAATTCTCAGTAAACCAATTTTCCATATCATCACCGAGCATGAGCTGTAAACCCCAAATGATATACTTGATCCTGCCTCGCAAGAACTTTAATATTCTATCTACTGAGTTACCCTCCTGCCTGCCTATCAACACACAGTAACCGTCCTGCCTGCCTATCCACACACAGTAACCCTCCTGCCTGCCTATCCACACACAGTAACCCTCCTGCCTGCCTATCCACACACAGTAACCCTCCTGCCTGCCTATCCACACACAGTAACCCTCCTGCCTGCTTATCTACACACGGGTGGCTGAGCGCTCACAGAGATATTAGAAAGAACTTTTAGTGTCAGAGCGGTTGACAAATGGAATGCAATAGGAAGTGATGTGGTGGAGGCTGACTCCATACACAGTTTCAAGTGTAAATATGATAGAGTCCAGTAGGCTGAGGAACCTGTACACCTGTTGATTGACGGTTGAGAGGCGGGACCAAAGAGCCACAGCTCAACCCCCCCAAGCACAATTAGGTGAGTACAGTAACCCTCCTGTCTGCCTATCCACACACAAAAAATGTAATCAGAAAGTAGCATAATTATTGCATTCTTAATTTTCTTGCATTTTATGTCAATATAAAACATGTAAAACCTCATTAAATCCACTCTAATGCTTGGTCCACATGCAGCTTTCAAAGTGTCTATAATCCAGTTTACATGAACAATTTTCTGCTTACAGAAATAAAATACATGCATATTATTCTCAATTTCAGTACATTGGTCACATCAATGAATATCGTCTCATGAATATAGCGGTACAATAGCTCACGTTGTTTTGGGGCAAGAAATTTAACAGGAAGATTTGCCCATATTACTCGCAATTGTTGATGTATATATATATATATATATATATATATATATATATATATATATATATATATATATTATATATATATATATATATATATATATACACTTAAGTTAGCTTAACTTCTGAACTATGTCCTTATTTAAAGTTGATAGGCTTTAAGCCACACACTAAGCCTAGTCCCGCAGACATAGAGTGTCATATGTACTAACAATTTCAAAGTACTTAAAGCATAAATTATTGACATAATTTTAGCTAATACGAATTAACTCTTCGTTAACTGCATTAAGATGATTTCAAATTGATGTGCGATAAAGTCTTTGAATTATATACGAATGGATTAAATCAGTGTTAATTGTAATTTATTTGGATTTGTATCCATCTGAGTTATAGTTACACCAATAATTCAGCCATTCTCTCGAGCGTTAACAACGTCACTAAACTGATGTACTAAAATGTCCGAACCTAACCTAACCGAGGACCCACGAATAGAAAACGGGGACATCCCATCAATTTTGCGAGCCGCTTTGATTTATAGTGCACCAGTGTTTAGCCTGTTAATAAAACTATGACAACACTGTATCAAACCTTAGGTCTAACTTAACCTTTGTCATATTTATGCACTATATTATACGTAGGGGAATCTTTAAATAATATGATGGGTTTATGAAGTTATATTACTTCTTTTCAGATATATGCGAATTATGTAGCCTATTTACTGAAAATTATAAACTATCCGATAATATGACATTAAATATACATATTAACTGGAATTCTAATGTTGACAATTCTCTTATGGTATCACTGGCTTGTGCATAGAGTATATTTACATAGTTTATTAATTTCCTGTTGGTGAATTAATATGAATTATATTTTGTTAATTATTAAAGATCTATCAGTGTTATTTAGTATTCTGATGATAATCTTAGAGAACATGTTTAGTAAACATTGTTTCCCGGTCTGTTATCCTGGCAGCCATAATACTACGATAATCGATAACTTTGAGGGCATTTAAGTTAATTGGACATGACTCTTTTGGATAAATTTCTAAAAGATCTTTTTTGAGACGTCAGGCTACGGACATACAGAACGTTCTCGTACAGTTTCCGGGTCCAGTGCGCAATATGTTACATTGTTATATGCTGGGGTAAAGTATTTTGTACCCAACAACCCGTCCTCGGGCTAAGACTGTACAAGCTGCGGCCGTCCGCAACGTACCCTCAGGCTATGTACGTTCAAGCTGCGGCTGATTCCACCCCCGCTCCCCATCCTCTGCTATTCTTATCCAAGCCAATCCCAATGTATATATTTATCTCTCAGAATATTCGGTAATACGTTTATTGTTTGTGATGTGTGTCTATGTATGTATTAACACGATGTACTGAGCGGGGGTGAGAATAGCTTGAGCTACCTCATCCCTTTGTGTGATTGTACTTCAATAAACTTATTTCAGTTTTCAATTTTTCAAAGCCAATCCCAAAGACAGTCAATTAGGTACGATATAAAACTTATTAATATTATATATATATCAGAAATTTTGTGCATAGGCGTAGGTTCGGTTAAGTACCGAATTATATAGTATATATATATCTATATATATATATATATATTATATACTATATATATATATCTATATACACTTAAATTGTTTCTGTTCGGAATTATTGTGTGTGCAGTACGTGGGTGAATATAGTAATATTGTATTTGAGAAAATACGAATTGGAATATGAAGTAGGTTAAAATTGACGAATGAATACTGTTCTTAAAATAATTAACATTTGTGCCGAATGATAGGATACGTTTGAGGGTTGAGACAGGCGAATCCAACTGTTGATGATCTGGTCAATCCAGACAGTTAAGCCAGTTGCTTCAGAGTAGAAATTTTATTAACTGTAGCCTCTCGTCAATTGTGTATGGCATGCCGTTCTGTTATTTACACCGTAACCTAGTACCGTCCTGAAGCCTTGGTCGTTGACTGGTGCCAGAATATTATCTACGTCGTAACCCACCATATATATATATATATATATATATATATATATATATATATATATATATATATATATGTATACGGTATATATATCTTAAACTAATTTCGTAGCTCCATGCCATTGTAAGTGATTAGTATCATCTCTCTAACGTGTGTGTGTGTGTGTGTGTGTGGTGTTGTGTTTTGGTGTTTTTTTTTTTTTTTTTTTTTTTTTTGGTTTTTTTTTTTTGTGTTTGTTTGTTTTGTGGTTGTGTGTGTGTGTGTGTGTGTGTGTTGTGTGTGTGTTGTGTGTTGTGTGTGTGTGGTGTGTGTGTGTGTGTGTGTGGTGTGTGTGTGTGTTGTGTTGTGTGTGGTGTGTGTGTGTGTGTGTGTGTGTGTGTGTTTGTGGTGTGGTGTGGTGTGTGTGTGTGTGTGTGTGTGTGTGTGTGTGTGTGTGTGTGTGTGTGTTCTCGTGTTGTCCAGATCAGCATGTTTTCAAATGACTGTCCACTGCTATTTTTATACACAACACGCTAGGAAGCCAAATACTTTTATTTTTATCTTTATTTCGGCATCATTGTCACACGTGACAAAACAAAACTTGAGTCGGTTTCTTATGATTAATATAAATGATCTTTTAACACACACACGTCCAGTTACGGGGCTCGCCATAGCCCGTGCTACATGGACACTTCGTTGTAGTAGCTAAATCTAAATCAATAACAGCAACACACCAGATAAGAGGGAAGAGGAACTACATGATTGTTGTTGTTGTTATAGATTCAGCTACTCGGAACAAGTTCCAAGTAGCAGGGCATATGGTGAGCCCGTAAAACTACATGAGGCTTGAAGCTGGCGTTATATATCATTAAATAGGCAATTTCATTTTAGACATAATTCCATCCCTAAAGTGTTTAATTTCCTTTAAGCTATTTCTCACGTGATATTGAAGTTTGTTTAAGCTTAAGATGGAGCTAAGGCATCTTAACGTTAGAGCAACTCTCAAAACCCACTTCAGGTATGCTCCGGCTAGTGAATGAACAATACATTTTTTTTTTAATTATCGGCCTCTTGCAAGAGGCGACCGAAAGCATCTGTGATATATAAGATAATTATACATAACCATTGTTGCATCACGATGCATGCAATGTGTTGACGGAACATGGGGTGTCTGAGTCCAGTCCTGTTGGTACATTTCCGCCGCTTCCACGCCGGCACGTGTCTGCTCTTCTTGTGCAGTAGAAGCCAAGCCGCGTGTCCGTTCTGTACCGTAAAAACCTTGCCATCACGAGACACCATGTGTCCAGTACTAAAAGCCATCATGTGCAGTACGAAACCAGCGCGTCGACACCAGTGTCGAACGTGTTTTCGTACTAAAAAAGACTCGTTTACGAAAAGCATGGTTCCTTCGTATCGAAGAGTGTGCCCGAAGCCAAGCTTGTGTCTGTTCTGTACCGTAGAAGTTCCTGCGTACCTAAGTTAACCATCATCAAAAGCCTATCAAGTTTCACCGTTTTTAAGTCGGTCGTCCAAATCCCTCCTCATTGAAGACGACTCCCTGAGACGAGAAGGGTTTACGGGCTATTCCATGCCCGTCCGGGGACTTTCATTCATAGGACCCTGAGAATTCCACGCGCATGACCTTCACATTGCGAGCCGTCGCAGGGGCGTCGTCCGCTCCGTTTAATGGCAAAGCCACCACTATCGATTCATGGCGTGCCCCCTTGGGTGCTGTAATCTTCATCAATCAATCGCTCAACTTTAAAACAAAAACCAAAACCCCACACTGGCCGACCTTAACCTAACCTAACGGGGGGGGGGGGTGTAAATAGCCTAAGCTACTCTATCCCTTTGAGATGTATTTCTATTCTTATCTCAACAAACATACTTGAACTTGAACCTAACTAACGAAAAATATGATACAAAAAATGTTGCAAGTGTGTATGTCGCAACGCTGGCCTCTTATAAATTAAGTCTGAATTTGTCTATATGGCCGAAAATAGACGTAATTTGAAAATGAGTTTTTGGATTTATTTTTTCCAACACAGTAAGTTAAGGGTCCTCTGATAGGTTAGGTGGGAAGGAAATTCTCCTAAGGTTTTCCTCTCTTAACCTAACCGAGTAAGCCAGAGGACTCAACACAGAACACGGGACAGTACGTCACTTTCGTGAGCCGATTTCATTTCATATTACATCCATTTTTTGGCCATAACGCGCATACGAGCGAAAAGCGACGTTATTGTTTCAGAGGACGGGTTGATGTGTGATGGATACTTCGCTTGGAGGCAACTCCAGCGTGGCCTAGTCGGATAGAACATGTTCTTAGTCCGGATAGACCTGCGTTCGAGATCACAGAGGGGCACAGATTGATTTCTGTGATGTCCTCTCCTGTAGGAACATCAGTTTCGATAGATTCTCTGGCTAGCAGAAGATTGATCAATCAATCAATATTCGGCTATCCAGACAATCTATCGAAACTGACGCTCCTACAGGAGAGGACATAGAAATCTATCTGTGCCCTGTAGTTGCATCCGTTGCAACAGGCTCGAACGCAGGTCTATCCGGACTAAGAACATGTTCTATCCGACTAGGCCGTCGAAGTGGGTCATGGTTCCTGTGATCTGTGGAGCATGCATAATAAATATTGCCTGAACAATAGTGGATTTCTTCACGAAAAATGTAAACATGGGTATGCGAGAAATGACGGATCAACCGGGTTGTGATGGATGTGTAGACCTTGGGGCCGCGCCAAGCAACAGTCAGTTGGACCAAGTTATCGCTAGTAATTATAAAAACAAGGCACCGAGTCAAGCCCAGCATTGGGAAGTAGAACTCTCGGAACCCACTTCAGGTATGACCCAGGTGCCAGAGGCCACCAGGTAACATAGAAACCTTCAATATTATGATACTTTAGTTCTACTTATTCGTCGCATTCTTAACGGATTGGTTGATTCCGTTCAAAATCCGACGCATTAGACGAGAGGACGTGTTAGATATTTATCCTGGAAGTCTGTTAAGAGATAACATTATCCTCAGGAACTTAGAATCTTTCCCGTTCCAAAACCTCACTTTAAAGGTTACTCTGTTAGTCTTTCCCTGAAACATCATCTGCTGAAGGGTTTACAACCAGGTCCCCAAGCTGGGTGATCAGCGCGAACAGTGACGGTGTCGATCAACCTTGTTATAGATTCAGCTACTCGGAACAAGTTCCAAGTAGCACGGGCACGGGCTATGGTGAGCCCGTAACTTACCTGGCACAGGAGCGGGGCAAGTAGCACGGGCACGGGCTATGGTGAGCCCCGTAACCTTACCTGGCACAGGAGCGGGGCAAGAAGCACGGCTAGGTGAGCCCGTAACTTACCTGGCACAGGAGCGGGGCAAGTAGCACGGGCACGGGCTATGGTGAGCCCGTTAACTTACCTGGCACAGGAGCTGGGCAAGTAGCACGGGCTAGTGTGAGCCCGTAACTTACCTGTCACAGGAGCTGGGCAAGAAGCACGGGCTATGGTGAGCCTCGTGGACAGGAGATGTCTCCCGTGAGCAGCAATTCTCCAACCATGTTTACATTTGGAACGGACGAAGTGTTGTAAAATGGGGGGCAGAAATAGCCTAAGCTACTCTTATCCCTTGAGATGTATTTTTTTTCCTTTTCTCAAAACATACTTGAACTTGTTGTAAATCACTACAATCACCTGTAGTCGCGGACCGGGCCGCGTGACGCTAAGGCCCCGAAATCATCTCAAGATAACCTCAAGAAGATAACCAGGAGGTTGAGCACTTAACCCACTCCACTATATGTACAACAGATCTCTAACCGTGTCCTTGGAGGACAGAAGAAAATATATATATATATATATATATATATATATATATATAAACGTTGTCGTTGTATAAATGAATGGCCACGTCTGTGGTGGAACTGTACTAAAAAGAAACTCCATTTTATTAGTTTTACAAGTTGGGATAAAAAAGGGTTGCCACCTCTTGTGCCAGTGTAGGGACCTATAGCCTTCGAGAAGAAATAAAGAGTACTCAGGTTGTTGGGGGGATATATATTTTGGCCTAGAGGACCAGACCCAAAGCTAACCAATACGGAAAACAGACCATTGGAGCCCCTTGCGGTGCTGTGAGGCTGTGTGGTTCCGTTTTCTGTGGTGTTTTGGAACGGCAAAGGGACATTTATCGGGTCTAAGCCATTAACGTCACGGACCTTTACCATTCTTGGGTGTGAGGGAGTTTATGTTTGGCTCCGTCACGGTGGCACGCACAAGCCACGCCCAGATAAGACACCCTCCTTGACCAGACCACTCACTAGAAGGTGAAGGGACGACGACGTTGCGTCCGTCCTGGACCATTCTCAAGTCGTTAGTTTACCTTATGGTGTACGCATGTAATGCCATGGATGAGGAGACAATCGACTTGAGAATGGTCCAGGACGGACCGAAACGTCCGTCGTCCCTTCACCTTCTAGTGTGTGGTCTAGTCAAAGGCACGCTCCTTGCATGAAGGCATAACATCATCTGATTGTTCCACTTTTGTCCTTTTTTTCCCTAGCTTTTATTATCAAGCTGCGAACCTTATCATGCAATCAGTATAATTTTTTCTTAATCATTATGACCTTTCTCAATTTTTTTTTCCTAAACAATGGGGTCAGTTTGGCTATTGTGGGTATTTTGGGCTTGTTGATATATGGAGCAAATTTCCGGGAAAAGATTGTAGACGCGGGATTCCTGTATTGTTTCAAACGTAGGTTAGACATATATAATTTTGGGTGAACATAAATAGGATCTGCCGTTTTATGAAGCCAAATATGGGTACCTTCTATAGTTACCTTAATTCTTATTGTGTTGTTTCAATTTTCGAGCTACTCAGGACCGAGTGTTCCATGTAGCAGGGCGTATGGTGAGCCCGTAAGGTAATTCTCAGATTGCAGT
>WNGS01123546.1:0-17211 GCA_020271785.1 Procambarus virginalis
TCTCTCTCTCTCTCTCTCTCTCTCTCTCTCTCTCTCTCTCTCTCTTCTTCTCTCTCTCTCTCTCTCTCTCTCTCTCTCTCTCTCTCTCGTGAGTTGTACGACCCAGAGCTGTTATCCTACACCAGATGTAAACAATAATTAACGATAAGCCATATGTGATCTGGAGCCATATGTGACCTGAGGCTTCATGTCGTCAGTGGAATCGTTGTGTAGAACACATGCAGCACGAGAGAACACATCTCAGATGTGAACCATGCAGGGAAGGAAGTGTTGATAATGCGCAATGTGCTTGAGGCTGGTGCAGCCCTAATAAGGCTGTAGTTGATTGTTTTGTGTTACTTATACCACGACTTTACCAGATAATATTTGATTTGGGGGTTATAGATGCTGTTTTTTGTTACCTCACTGGTACTGTGCAGGATCGGGCCGGGGGAGCAAAACGTTGAGGAGCAGTTGTGGCACCTCGGGTGGAAGGAGTACCTGTCGTCAGGTCACCAGGTGGCTCACGCCCGCGTCCAGCTGTGGGGCGGCGACCCCTCCACCCGCGCCTCCACCCACACCCTAGCTCAGTACCACTCCAGGGTCATCCAGTGAGTATAACCCACCCGCGCCTCCACCCACACCCTGGCTCAGTACCAATGAGTCTCTAGACCTAACCTGCCAGCAAATAATAATAATACTTCCAAAGAAACTACAGACTAAAGCAGCCAAGACCAATAACAATATACATAATTGTTATTTCATTTTCCAGGAAGATGTTGCAGCAGTTCGACTTCCTGGACCCCATGAACGTGGGAGTGTGGGGGTGGGGCTCCGGGGCCTCGCTGGCCGTCGACGCCGCCGCCCTCGCCCCGGACCTCCTGAAGTGTGTGGCCGCCGTCAACCCTGTGGTCGACTGGCGCGCTCACGGTCAGTACTCACCTGCTCACGGTCAGTACTCACCTGCTCACGGCCAGTACTCACCCGGTCATGGTCAGTACTCACCTACTCACGGTCAGTACTCATCTACTCACGGTCAGTACTCACCTGCTCACGGTCAGTACTCACCCGGTCACGGTCAGTACTCAACTGGTCACGGTCAGTACTCACCTACTCATGGTCAGCACTCCACCTGGTCATGGTCAGTACTCACCTACTCACGGTCAGTACTCACCTACTCATGGTCAGCACTCCACCTGGTCATGGTCAGTACTCATCTACTCACGGTCAGTACTCACCCACTCCGGTACCTTGTCCTCATTATTTTTTATCAGTAAGAAAATAAGATTGAAATATTAGGTAAGGGGATCTCTTATATATATATATATATATATATATATATATATATATATATATATATATATATATATATATATATATATATATATATATATATATGCCGCCTCTTCGAGCACTAATTGCTAACAGATGTGAGCAGTAAATTAAGAGTTTATTTCCAAGAAACTATTCTATAGTTGCAAGTTAACATGCTTTACTCGCAATTTCGAATATATTCGAAAAACTATACAGTATTTTAAATATTTCTGCGCAGTTGAGAATACAAAATATTTAAAAATGCATATATTTTTAAGCAAAATTTAATTTGCTTTCTTGAATATACGGATTATAAAATGTATTAAATTATTCAATTTTTATAATTTTTAACAAATTTGATAAAACGAGTTACAGTATTCCTTAATTTTACATTTTATTTTCTTGAAGGATTCAGAAAAAAACATAAAATAAATACTGTATGAGTGAATGAAGGAAATACCAACATTTTTTTCAAATTCTTTTCATTTATAATATGATTTATAATTGTGTTAGATAATAATAACCAAGGATATGTCAAATAATTATTCATAATCAAAACTCTATTTCCTTCCATTTCTGTAGTGAAAAAGTCAGTCTGGCTTCATCCTGGATAAACCCTAAAACGTCAAATGGCGTCATCATCCTGGATGAACCCTAAAACGTCATATGACGTTATCCGTCATCTAAGGGTTAACATGGATGATACATATTTTTTCATGATTCTCGCTGGTAATTTGACTCTGACGTATCCTGCTACGTGCATTGTTTTAAACACTGTTGATTGGTCACAGGGTCGTTCTGGGCAGAGCGACAGCTGGGGTCAGCTGAGAACGAGGGTTCCGGTCGTCGGTACGAGGACAGTGACCTGACCCGCTTGGCACCTCACCTCGGGGCCAACCGGGTCCTGCTGGCCCATGGGACCCGAGACCCGTCAGCGCACCACGCCTTCCTCCTGGCCCACGCCCTTATCTCTCAGGAGTCCTACTTCACACATGTAGTAAGTCCAGGGCATTCACACGCCTGCTACCACCACGCCTGTGTCACGTGCCTCTATACCCCCACTACAACCCTGCCTTATGTCAGGACGAAACGTTTGGGCACTTTTCCTTACAACTCATGCCTTTGTTCACCTAGCAATAAATAGGTAACTGGGAGCAAGTGAACTGTTTTGGGTTGCATCAAGGGAAGATAAATGGTTTGCTTAGAGGGACTTCGATATGCCTAGTATGCTGTGCAATTTGTAATGTCGATTTTTGCAGTGTGAACTGTGGTCTCTGCACGCAGTAGACGCATACATTCAACTCCGTGCTGTCAGTCCCCGGGCATCATATTAAAAATGTATTACAAAATTCCCTGTGATTGAAATGAAAGTGAAATATCTCACGACAACTAGGATTCAGATACACATTTTAGAATGTCTTATACCTCATTTTGAGATATAAATATTTAACAGTTTCCTTCCCCCTCGATTGTATGCTTAATACAGAGTACATTTTCAGATGCCACTTAAAGTTAATTGTAACTTTACCATTATTTCTGTATTGAGTTACCTTCTTTCTCTGTACGAAACTTACGTTCTCCTGAGTAAGGGGCTTAGGTGCTCCGAGGAACTAGAGGACAGTTTGACGTATCTTTGGAAGCTTTTTTTCTGTCCAACGTATACAATGTGCACTAAGAGTGTCCATTGGCGTCAACTGGCAAATCACTCTCGGTCTTTATGAAGGGTGGAAGAAGGTACATGTGCGTTGCTGGTTGATAATCAAATGAGTGTATTTGATGTCACGTGCTTCTGTCATGCCAAGACTCGTATTGTTGCTATATTTGCCGTAGTTTGATGTTGCTGGTCAGAATCATTCTGGTGTTTGTGTGATTGTGTGCGAAAATTAGGAGATGTGTAATGAGTCTTCTTGGTTGTGAATAGTCAGTTGCCTTGAAAGAGATGTAGTCTTACTATATATTGAGAACATTGGCACCCGCCCTCCAGTCCCCAAGGCATAACAAATATTCGTCTCTTACAAGACATTGTAAGAAACGAATAACACGCTCCCGTTTTCATGAAAATCGGTTACAGGCATCTTTTTTTCAAGTATTTAACTTAGGCCTAACCTAAGAGCTAGTGCCACACTCGCGGTTCAACCTTGACGATGGGTGGACGTCTGGACATCTGCTCCGCCTGGGGGCCGCTGGATCACGTGATGCGATTTTATCCATTGGGTCTTGATACTGCCGTTTGGCATTTCTATTCAACAGATTGTTACGACGCCAGGCGACCATATCGCCATTCAGGACTGTTACGACGCCAGGCGACCATATCGCCATTCCGGACTGTTACGACGCCAGGCGACCATATCGCCATTCCGGACTGTTACCACGCCAGGCGACCATATCGCCATTCCGGACTGTTTCAACGCCAGGCGACCATATCGCCATTCCGGACTGTTTCAACGCCAGGCGACCATATCACCATTCTGGACTGTTTCAACGCCAGGCGACCATATCGCCATTCTGGACTGTTACGACGCCAGGCGACCATATCGCCATTCCGGACTGTTTCAACGCCAGGCGACCATATCGCCATTCCGGACTGTTCAACGCCAGGCGACCATATCGCCATTCTGGACTGCTTCGACACCAGGCGACCATATCGCCATTCCGGACTGTTACAACGCCAGGCGACTATATCGCCATTCCGGACTGTTACGACGCCAGGCGACCATATCGCCATTCCGGATTGTTACGACGCCTGGCGACCATATCGCCTTGGGTTACAAGGAAGTTGATAGATTTTGACCGTTTTCTGGCTGGTTCTTCGGGCAGAGAGATTGTGCCCGGTGCCCGGAGTTGGCGTGTCTTGGCGAGCGGCTGGCTTCGGCTCTGCTGGAGGATATTGGATGACTTTTGCGTTTTTGCCCATATTTGTATGAGTTTAGCATGGGCTGTGTCTTTGCCTTGACTACCCAATGCTCTCTGTGTGGGGTTGGGGCCGGTTCTTGCTTCCTGAGGGACTACTGGGGCTCCCCAATCATCTGCCCATCAGTATGATTATTCGCGGTGAGGCGCATTCGTTTCTGCTGACAGGCGACGTTCATTTCGTCAAACGGCTTTGTGATTTACCCTTAAAGGATACACCAGGGCACTTACGGCACCCTGTCGTCGTGACCCCTAACCCAACAACAACAACAGAGCAAGTACCAGCATGTTTTTATAATTAATAACACACACTGGATACAATTCCTCCCTTTCGAATCTGTGGGTTGACCTTCAATTTTCTTTGACGGGGAAATAGAGGGGGCTGAGTTGAAGTTGTGTGTTTTATGATACAATGGCCGAGGTTTGAATAACAGGAAATTTCTGTTAATTTTACCAAGATCAGTGAATAATGGTGTATATTTCCGAAAAAATATTTGACTTTTTTAAATATTTGCTATGTGTAGCCGGCGGGCAGTACCAAATATTATCTTGAGGGACAGAATGGCACACTGTTCCCTCTTGAATTCTGGCAACATCTACCAACCTGTGTCCGTCCCGTACCCCAGACCATTCCCCTTCCCCCTGCAAAGTTGGATGACGCTAACCTCCAATCGTCTGGCCTGCAACCTTGGTCAGACAAACAGATATTCTCTCTTATAGTATAGATTAGTTTCTTTTGGTGAAAACGTTGAATTGAAAGCTAATAATCACCCAGCAACGATAGATAATATATACCTATAAAAGCTGCATAATTCTTAATATTACATATAAATTAAAAATCCTTATTGCTTCTTAAAAATACTTTTATTTTACATTATTGGCTAAATAACTAAATATGTTTTGATCTTTTTTTATACATTGAACAATTTTATCCTCATCTACTGATCTCTTCTCTCTATATTTGCTTCATCCCAACAATGTGTACATATCTCAGTATTCACATCTTAGTGTTCACTTATCAGCGTTCATTCCTCAGTGTTCGCATCTTAGTATTAACATGTTATCGGTCAAGTCTTTGTGTTCGAATCCCTGTTTTCCAATATCAGTGCCACATCATTTGACGTCTTGGCGTTCAAATGTGTTTACATATCAGTGTTCTCATAACAGTGCGCATTTTGACGCTCGTTAACATAAATAAATTTATAAAAATATTAAATTATATTAATTAATTATCTTTAACTATATCACCTTTTTATGACATTGTACGGAGATAACAGAGCGGACCACAATTGAGTGAACAATGTCATAAGTGTGTTTGCCTCCTCTGGTGGATGCCTTCCCTGCTTTCTACCCCTGTAGGTGTACCCCGACGTGACCTTCCCGCTGGCCTCGGTCAGGAGGCACCTCTACAGTGTGATGGAACACTTCATGCTTCACAAGGACTGCCTCGACAGCCCGCTTGAGCGCAAGATCAGTCTTGGCTGGCTTTAATTGGCGTAATTCCATCCACGCTATCGTTTGCCCCTTGAGAATGATTCCTTAAGCGTTAGTAACTGAGAATTGTCAAAGATTCGTTCAGTAGTTCCCCTCCCCCCTCACACTCTGGATATTCACACATACATATTCCTGCTCCTCCCCCAAATTTGAGAAAACATGGTAAAATGCGAATCTTTGATATTCCGGCTGTAGTGTTGCCCCCATCTGGCCGACCCACCACAGTGACTGCGGGATTGATTGCCAGTTCAGTTCTGTTGGCCGTGTTTACCAAAAACACAAGCCTTCAGTAGCGGCTAGCACCCAACCTTAGATAGTCTGTGATCCATGTGCCTCTGTGGGTTGGTGATTGGTACGTTTCTCCCAGAAGCGGATTTCACTTCTGTGTGCATAAAAACAACGGACTACGAGCCGGAGTATATACAGTATATGTATATACAAATGTATATATATATATATATATATATATATATATATATATATATATATATATATATATATATATGTGTGTGTCTTCTGTGCCTGAGTGTCCCATTGTTTCGTATCCATCATACTGTTTTTATGTGACATTTGCAGCTAAATTGTTACTGTGCGTTTGGTGTGTATGGCATGCATGGTATAGTGTTATTGTGTGTATTATGTGCGTGTATAGTGTTATTATGTATATGTGATGTGAAGTTTGCTCATTAAAGACGATGAAGCTTATGTATGTGCGTTATTGTGTTAGACTTGTATTTTATTTATATAAAATATTTGTTAAAAATAGACAATTGGATATTCACTGTATATTGAATACTGCTACCCCTCGTGCTGTTGTTACTGATGTGTCTTGACGTACGTTCCCCTCGTGCTGTTGTGTCTTGACGTACGTCCCCCTCGTGCTGTTGTTACTGATGTGTCTTGACGTACGTTCCCCTCGTGCTGTTGTGTCTTGACGTACGTCCCCCTCGTGCTGTTGTTACTGATGTGTCTTGACGTACGTTCCCCTCGTGCTGTTGTGTTTTGACGTACGTCCCCTCGTGCTGTTTGTTTCTGATGTGTCTTGACGTACGTTCCCCTCGTGCTGTTGTGTTTTGACGTACGTCCCCCTCGTGCTGTTGTTACTGATGTGTCTTGACGTACGTTTCCTTCGTGCTGTTATTGCTAACGTGACCCTCTTCTCTGTATTCATATCGTCAGTCCAGCAAATAGCCTCGTTGTATACAAATTAGCAACAGCTTAGTTTCTCATATAGCCATAGAAATCATACTTAACCCATACTTTGATTTTCCATTCATTGACTAATTCAGTAGTATAAAACAGATTGTATATACAGAGAAGCCTCCGCAACTTCTTGAAATATACACTTTTCTATGTTCAGAGCGAAAATATAGCAATGCTGGTTTATCAATAGGCTGCTGTGGTGGCCTATAATATCCCCCCAGAGGTTTATATAGGCCTCAAAACCAACACCAGACCAATTATTGAGGGGTAATTGGGATTACTAATTGTTTAGGCATGCCTTGCTTTTCTTTTCTCTCAAAATTTAGCTTTCAGAAACGCAAAAAAAATGTTTAACATATTATCAAATTTAAATAATTTAAATTGTTTGCTTCATATATAGTTTTCACAATTATTTGTCTATTTATATAGAAAGTTTATGCATGATATGATTGCACTGTAGCCTAGTAATATTAATATTTAATAGAAACTTAGACATTTGTGAAATACAGTTGTTACATAAAATGTTATTGTGAACTTGGAACGCTGTAGCCTATTTGTAGTAGATTAGATTAGACGACTTGTCGAAGTTAAATCATCTGTTGGAGGTACAGTTAATATTTAGAATGATAATATTTAGTAATAGCATCACTATTATAGTTCTCTTCACGATACATCTACAATGGTGGGGAACTGAGGATGGCGTGATAACACTGAGGATATGCTGCAAGATGACCTCCATGATACTGGATATTGTATGAATACTGTATGATGTAGTGTGTGTGTGTGTGAATAAATTTAGTGACTAGTGACTTAAGTAATTTAGTGACACAGAACTATACCTGCCACACCTACCGAACAAACGCATTTCACACGAAAGAGTATCAATTAACAATATGTCGTAGCAGGTATATCTCTGGTGTATAAATAGGTAATCTTGTTACATCTATCTCCGTAGGTATACACAGACGACGACTACATGCTGGACCTCAACAGGTTCCACCTCATCAACGCCTTCAACAAGTTCTTCTTCACCTGCCTCCACGACCCCCTACAGTACGAGCTCCAGACTCACTGACACAGCTACCTGGCCTCACCTCAAGCCCACATCATTCTCATTACTTTAAGATTCAACTGTTACAATACTTTGCGTGTATGTATAAGATATATATATATATATATATATATATATATATATATATATATATATATATATATATATATATATATATATATATATAATGTAAATAATGGTTACATATAAGATATAATTCATCCTTAACGTTAACTGTGCCTAGATATGTATATTAAGATGGTTGACAATAACTTGGGAAAGCTGAAGGCACGCGGGGTTATAGACTATGACTGCTGCTGCTGCGGTGTTACCGAGATCATTTCTTCGTCAAATATTCACGTCTACCCTTAAATCCCTGTTTCATAAGTTATTATCGACTTTAAGAATGGATAATGGAACATTAGATTTGCTGATGCTGTTAGCTCTTAATTATTGCAAGTGTAATAAATTGATGGGTAGCAGACCGTCGGTGTATGTGTGTGTTGACCTGGTGCCCCGTTTTCTATTCGTGTGTCCTCGGTTAGGTTATAATTGGTCAATTTAGTACATCAATTTAGTAACTTTGTGACCGCTTGAGAGGACGGGCTGTATTACGATGGAATAGTGAAATCTTGGCAGGTTTTTCCTGTCTGTCCTCATCGTGCAAAGGAGACATTGAGAGGCGGTACATAAATGTCTTGCAGGAACTGTAGGTCATCTCGAGAAGTTGGACAAGCACGATGGGATGGTGAAATCTTGGCAGGTTTTTCCTGTGAGGCAACTTTAATGGATTGTGTATTATACCGTAGGTGTCACCTCCATCCCACTCCTGCCTCCACAGTGGTCCAGGGACCTCTGTGCCACGACTCCAATTTCAAGTTGAAGATTGCTCGTAAATATTATAGCGATAGTTTTTTTCTTTGTAGCTGATCATTTTTAACAGACGAGAGGAGCAGACACACCTTTTGTTGACGTCAGCAACAGACACAACACACCTCCCGGTGTTCCTGCACATTGAGTACGGGAGTTGTTGATTTGTATTCTTTTTTGGGGGGGGAGGGAGGAGGAGGAGGATTTGAAAATAAACAGAAAATTCATTTGATTAACTGTTATTTATTATTAGTTTCAATTGGGTGGTGGAGCATGTGTTTCAGCATCTGTTAGTGCTTGTGTGGGCTAAAGAGTTAAATCCTGCAGTAGATCACACGTATAGCGTGGCTTGACACTGTGACATAAACATGCTGATGAAATAGATATCATTTTGTATCTATAAGTGTGTCCCGTGTGCAAAAATGCGTGTTTCTTGGAATAAGACTGGAATTTCTATGAAGGATATTATTGGATGATGCTGCATTGTGTACCCAAAAATATGTTGGTAGCTTTGGTTTGTATTGATCAATCTATGAGCGATTTTCTTGTATTTCCGATGAGTCAGCTGATGACCACTAAACCAAACCTCTTAGCAGAATCCATGAAGACTCGTATGGATCCCACAAAACCACACAGTCTTCATTACTTGGTGAAGAAGGTCCGGCGTTAGAAACTGGCTCAGCTTCAAGTGAGAGAGAGAGAAGAGAAAATCCGTGTTAAGCTTATTGTTGTATCACAATAACTTCAGTTTCTATGGGAAAAATGTCTTTCGGTATCGAGCTGTGAATCACAACGATGGAGCGTTTGCGAGGTGAATGCTTCTATTGTTAATAGATTGTTTTTCTATTTGTTTTATCATCTCATGTTAATATCGTCTGTGTTATTTCTTTTTAGAGTTTATCGATGTCTGTGTATAATATCGGACTGTTATTTCTTGTTATATCTCTTGAGAGTGTTACAATAATGAACGATGTATCTTAAGTTGGAAATCTTGCACAAAATTATTTGAAATTTTGAAACGCAGGAAAATGATAATGTTGGACAAGCTTAAAGTGCAAGTACCGTTAGTACTGTACAAGGAACAGAACAGTCACCACTGCAGCGTACAGGAGCAGTCACCACTGTAGCCTACAGGAGACAGTCACCACTGTAGCGTACAGGAGACAGTCACCACTGTATCGTACAGGAGACAGTCACCACTGTAGTGTACAGGAGACAGTCACCACTGCAGCGTACAGGAGACAGTCACCACTGTAGCGTACAAGAGACAGTCACCACTGTAGCACATACAGGAGACAGTCACCACTGTAGTGTACAGGAGAGTCACCACTGTAGTGTACAGGAGACAGTCACCACTGTAGTGTACAGGAGAGTCACCACTGTAGTGTACAGGAGACAGTCACCACTGTAGTGTACAGGAGAGTCACCACTGTAGCGTACAGGAGACAGTCACCGCTGCAATATACAGGGAATAGTAACCGCTGGGGCGTGTGGAGGTGTTGACCACTAAGAACAAGGCTAAACCACTTGTCATCCTTCACAATCATTACATCACATGAGAAATGGAAAAACAATAAATAATAATAATAATAATATACTTTTGAGTCAATGAAGTCTCAGACGTCGTGTCATTACGGAATGTTCAGTGAGAGAGTTGTTATTGAGATTGATGACATAAGGACAATTGTCCCTCGAGTCGGTCAAAATATCTGGTATAATTTTTGGAATTCATGAGCCATCTTGAGTTATTTTTTTTTGTACATCTTAAGTTAAAGAAAGTTAGCCATTGCGTAGTGGCTTAATTAGCGAGAATTTATTTGTTCTTATTGTTCCATTCATGGTTATGAATGAAAAAACAGACATATCTTATATCTGGTAATTTTTATATACAATAGATATTTAAGAGAGCAATGGCTGTACTGTTAATTGTTCCATTACAGTCAGGGGAATAGCACAGTGTGCCTTTCTTGTTTCAAAAATAAGTTAAAGATAATCTTAGTATTACTTCTTTAGAGTTATGATGTTATAACATATTTATTTTTTATTTTTAAGTGTGCAAATTTGGATTTAATCTTCCATTAGTAAATAATGTCTTGTGTTAAAGTCATCTGGATGTATCATGTGTCAATTTGTTTGCGGTCATAAATATTCCCAATGATAAGAACACCACAGGTGACGCAGTCATTGTCTATATACACCCTCGCCCCATTATCGCTGTGTGATATAGGGCGAGCAGTGCCTTCATTGCCTCTCGGATCAAGGGTACGTATGCCACCACCTGGCAACTGATCATCAGGTACTTGTCCTTTGACGAGTTCTGAGCGTCAATCATAGTGACTTAGTTTACAATAATTAAGTAGTTTTTGAGCTCCGAAGCGCCGCGAGGCTGCCTTCAGCAATAATAACCTCGGGTCGAGAATGACCCTCGCAGCGTTTCCAACCTCGTCAACTGTGTATTAAATACAAACTAAACCGCCATGATTGAGGAAGGACGCGCATGTGTCGTAAGTGGACACACAAATGCTTGACGAATACTGGCTATGAATGTTACCTTCCGGAAGCCGAACTCAGATTCGCCTATGAGTGTATATTGTAAATTATTATGTAGATACTGATCCTTAATTGGCCTTCCCCTCATACTTTGTATCATACAGGTACGGTGTACAGTATTGTTGTATTTGTTTATCAGTTGTAAGGCTTGTTCGGGGTGTGAATGTTGTTGGTACCCAGAGACCTTCCTCGTCGTCTCGCTGTATACAATGTCTACCCGATATTGCTCATGTTATGTAGTTTAGTATGTAGAGAAATCTATAGGTCACCCGCATCCCTCCTGACCTTGGCACCGGTGGTTGTGACCTTTACTGAATATTCATGTATGGTGGCATACCATATGTTAACAAATGGTTATGTCACTGTATGGTGCCATACTATACAGCCTTGATTGATGACCTTAATGCATGACATCATCAGTAACCTTCCTAAGTGACACCATGAGTGACCTTCCTAAGTGACACCATGAGTGACCTTCCTAAGTGACACCATGAGTGACCTTCCTAAGTGACACCATGAGTGACCTTCCTAAGTGACACCATGAGTAACCTTCCTAAGTGACACCATGAGTGACCTTCCTAAGTGACACCATGAGTGACCTTCCTAAGTGACACCATGAGTGACCTTCCTAAGTGATACCATGGGTGACCTTACGTGACACCATCAGTGACCTTAAGTAGTGCTATAAATGACTTTCCTAACACCATCAGTGACCTTTTTAAGCGGTACAGTGTAACTTTACTGTACACTGATATTGTGACCTTTTTATTTTGCCATCGTTTATTGATATGGTCTCATCAGTCACTTCATAATATCCCTCAAGGACCTTACTGAATGGTATCATTGAAAACATAATGTTATTGTACGATGCCATCGGTGACCTTTACGTATGACGTCATTATTGGTAATGGTGTCAAGTAGACCTTAATGATTGGAGCCATCAGTGACCTTATTTTAGATCAACTTCAAGGACCAAGTTACCATCCTTACTGTGACCTTAGTGTGTCGTGGCACGACATTACAACATATAGAATTGGCCTGATACGAAAATACCAGAGTGACCTTTATATTTGGTCCCCCATCAGTGAATTTTCTGAGTGATGTCAGATGGGATCTTGCAGTTTGATGTCATTAATACCTTCACTGATTGGTTCCATAAGTGACCTTATTGCATTGTGGCATCACTTTGTAGACTACCGTTTGTGACCTTGTAAATGATGTCACCGTTACCCTCCTGTGTGGTGTTATAATTGACCTTAAGTCTGATGGATGATACCATCAGTGACCTTTCCAGTATGCTGACACCGGCTCTGTGACTTTATTGTTTGACATCAACATTGTATCATCACTGGCCTTAACAACTGTCACCAACAGTGACCTTACTGTATCATGGCATGAGTGACCTTACTGTGTCGTGGCACGACTGACCTTACTGAATGTTGCCAACTGATTTAACAAGTTGATGTCGTGAATGGGGGACCTTTATAGAAATATCAGGTGTTGTACTGCCTGGTGCCTTTAGTGACCTTAATTTACCCAAGTAATGATCTTACTGTGTGGTCCTCATTGTTGTTACCTTACTGTATGATGTCATCAGTGACCTTGTTGTATGGTGTCATCAGTGACCTTGTTGTATGATGTCATCAGTGACCTTGTTGTATGATGTCATCAGTGACCTTGTTGTATGATGTCATCAGTGACCTTGTTGTATGGTGTCATCAGTGACCTTGTTGTATGATGTCATCAGTGACCTTGTTGTATGATGTCATCAGTGACCTTGTTGTATGATGTCATCAGTGACCATCAGTGACCTTGTTGTATGATGTCATCAGTGACCTTGTTGTATGATGTCATCAGTGACCTTGTTGTGTGGTGTCATCAGTGACCTTGTTGTATGATGTCATCAGTGACCTTGTTGTATGGTGTCATCAGTGACCTTGTTGTATGATGTCATCAGTGACCTTGTTGTATGATGTCATCAGTGACCTTGTTGTATGGTGTCATCAGTGACCTTGTTGTATGATGTCATCAGTGACCTTGTTGTATGATGTCATCAGTGACCTTGTTGTATGGTGTCATCAGTGACCTTGTTGTATGGTGTCATCAGTGACCTTGTTGTGTGGTGTCATCAGTGACCTTGTTGTATGATGTCATCAGTGACCTTGTTGTATGGTGCCAGTTTGGTCTCCAAGTTATTAAGCTTTAATATATATTTCCTAATAATAGACTTTTATTTGACCTTCAAGAGAAGTTCCCAGGTTTTGGTAATCTCGCGGAGACCTGTCTACGATATAGCAATACTTGGCACTTGAAGGGTGCGTTGGTATAACCTCTTAAGGTCATCACTGACCTTGTTATATGATGTCATCACTGACCCTGCCGTATGATGTCATCATCAGTAACCTTGGTATATGATGTCATCAATGACCTTGTTAAATAATATCATATGTAAGGTCCCAAAGGCATTTGTATTATATGGAAGAGAAGTGGCTGGAACACGTAGCGTGAGAGTGTCCAGCTGCCCCTAGCTGGGGCAGGGGCAGGCGATTTCCTTTGGCAGACTAGCGAAGTCACCCCCAGCAGTCCTGTTCACTCATCGAAGTCATCCCCACTAAGTCACCAGTAGGTGATTTCATATGATGCCAATAACTTTATATAACTTAAGGCACTACGGGCTCATCATATTCCGTGTTGCTTGGAACGTTTTGTTTCAGGTAGCGAATCTTTAACAACATGATAAAACTTTACATGTGGATAGCTGGGAACAGAACAGCTGAGAGAGAGTCATTAGAATTTATACTTTAGGTTTATAGATAATCGGCATATCACAAATACACAAACTAGTTACAACTATAGTGAGAGCTTGTTGTAGCAAAAACAATTGCTATTGTTTCTTGAGCAATGAGTTCCATGGGAATGTTCTGAATATTGACCCAAGTACTTTCTCTTAGTGAGGACACTACAGCAGCAATGGCTAGATTGTGAGGCACTCTGTCAATATTACATTATTTCTGTCCTACCATCAGCAGTTCCTCTGGTGTCATATTGAACAAACATATTGGTGTGACAAACATTAATTCAATCTAGTCTGAAGACGAAGAGTGATGAGGAGGAATTAGGTGGTGATGAGTGGGAGAAAGTGATGACTACACAGTTCGTCAATTTACGGGCTATTCATGCCCGTCCCACCTCTTGGGTGGCTTAATCTTTATCAATCATCAGTTCGTCAACATGTCATTGCTGATTGATTAAACTTTGTAAATTATTACCGAGGGCGTATCTCTTCATCATCTTTGTATGTTGCATGCTTAAGTAAGTGTTGCCATTATCGTATATGATACTCATCATTTTAGTAATTGATACTCGGGGGCCTGAAGGCTGAGTGGACAGCGCTCAGGGTTCGTAGTCCTAAGGGTTCGGGTTCGATCCCCGGCGAAGGCGGAAACAAATGCCCATAGTTTCTTTCACCTTGATGATCCTGTTCACCAAGAAGTAAATAGGTACCTGGGAGTTAGACAGCTGCTACGGGCTGCTTCCTGGGGGTGTGTGAAAATTAGGATTAAGGCCTTCCCGAAAAGATATGCGTGCTAGTGGCTGTACAAGAATGTAAGCACTCTTGTATATATATAAATAAATAAATATAAAATAAATCAAAATCATATAAAGGGGCGACTGTTGAAGAAAACGTTAACACTAGGGCAGCAGTAATTACTTATATTAGTATTATATATGAGAGAATGATGTGGCAAGAAGGGGGATGGGAGAGATTATTATTAACATCTCTATTGACAAAATTAATTACAATTTTGCCTAATCTGAGGATTTCAATTAAGTCATATTAAATTGAGGATAATGCTAGTATTTACTGTCAAACAGGACAGAGGGTCATACACAAGACAATAAGTCTAAACTGTAGGCTGAAGCACATATATATCATAGTTACAATCAATGTTTTAATGTATGAATATGTGAAAACTTTCTATTGTGCACTGTCACACAAGGGCAGTGATGGGTTCATAAGTGATGCAGCTTAGATGTAATATAAATAAAAATTGTTCTTCATTCTTTAAAATGGACAAGCAAATTTGGAATAGTTGGTGCTACAATAGGCCAGGAGGTCTAAAGTCTTTTACGGTTTCACATTCAACAATATAGTGTTCTAGTGAATGAATATAGTGTTCTAGTGAATGCATTAAAGGTTTATCACAGAGTTTACAATCTGAGTATTCTGGTAGTGGCTCAGCCTCACTAACCTGCCAGATGTGGCTATAGCCAAGAAGAAAGCAATATAGGGAGTGACCCAAGGCCACTCCCTCCCCCACTCCACACGTGGTCCTGTGTGTGGTACACGAGTGGTGCTAAACACTTATTCTTTCCCTCGTCGTCAGAAACTTCCTAGAAAAATAACACTTGGGCCACACCAGTCCCCTTCCTCTTGTATGACGCGTGTGTAGTATGGGATGTATTAGTGAGCCCTGCTTTACACCATGTTACTGCCCTCTCCATTCTCAACTCTCAGATGTCACTACTGTATCTCCTGTTATATATTCAGGTGTTCTTCCTTGTTCTGTTATGTTCTTTTTCATTGTCGTTTCGAGTCAATTGATCTTTCGTTCTTTATTGCCTTCTTGGAAAGATTAATAAGACTCTGGGATGAGGCTACGGTCAGAGACTCATTCACAAGATACATTTCAGCTATTCAGACCACTTTGATAAATTCATTAAAGATAATGTTTTTAAACACCGTTTTAAAAGCATCTAATTAATTTTGTTCACTTTTAGCCCCTGTCCCTCCCCCCCCCCGCCTCCCCCACACATCCTTCCCAGGACAGGATGTTGTGTGTGGCTGAGGGGTGTGGGGTGTGGGGATAGGGGGGGTAGGCCGTGTTGAAAGCATAAAACAATTGCTGTACTCCTCTGTCAATTTCATACCCCCTCAGGCTCGGTATGAAGTCCATCTTTCATGTCAATTTGAAAGCAGATTTTCACACTTCAATTAAAATCTAGGCACAATAGTTGTTTCAGTGAGTCAAATAATATATTGTTAGGGATGTTTGCGTCTGGCAGGCATATATGTGCGTCACAGTCTGATTGTATCGTCTGGTAACTTAGTTAAGAAGAGCCACTGGGAAAACTAAATATGTTAGAGGGAGCAGAGTGCAGAAGGCCAGACAATACTCCAAGATCACAGTCTGAACAATACAGCACACAGGTATGTTACACATGGCGCTACACACCACATTGGAACTGTGGTCCTCTCTCCCACTTGTCCTGTGGCACACCTCTGCAGTAAATGTCAGGTATTATCACAATACCTTTGTATATTATTTAACTTTATTTTTTATTGAAACTTCGACTTTGTATAAAAATCTTATAACAATTCACAGATACAGCAATACACAATCTCAGGCAGGGCGAGAAGTATGAGCAAGCCTCCTTACACCCATTGCCTCTGTTCACCTAGCAGTGATTAGGAAACATGGGTGTTAGTCGACTATTGTGGGTAGCAGCCTGGGGGAATGGTCAAGTGCTGAACATATCCGCGGTATACTCGAATTTCCCAGAAACGCCGCCAAGGACAGCACGAGGAAAAATGTCGAAAGGTTACACATGCAACATGCCACAAGGACAACGACACAGGCGCCACAAGCCTGCTGCAATAGGTAGGTCGGAAGGTCTCAGAGTCCAAAAAGCTCAAAAGTCACGCGCTTTTGTCCAGCCCAAAGTCAAAAAGTGGGTTAACGCCCAAAAAAGTAACTACTACAGATATACAAAATACTCAAATTTGCAACGATGCTCAACTGGTGTACTACAGTATACTGGAGTGTATACTAGAGTCC
>WNGS01123551.1:0-12440 GCA_020271785.1 Procambarus virginalis
ACGTGCCCTCTCCTATCCTCTCTCTTGCGTGCCTGCCTGCTATAAGAGTCATATCGACTCTCCCTACGGGAGAAACTTACATTATAAGTCTGTAGGTAAGGGGAAAGAGGCGCCCGGATATAAATGAAAGAGTATCCCCTACTGCAGATATGACGTTTTGGAATGGACGCTAGCCGTGTGCGGATTGGAGACTCGGGTCACGGGCGACCAATTAGAGCCCGCCGTGACGTCACCGAGTGTCCCGGGCGGCGCCAACGTCAGATTTGACCTGACAGCGAAGGGTGAGGACGCTCCTCTGTCAGCTCTCAAGAATTGGAGGCTTTACAGGCCTTTCTCAGTGATTAGAGCTAGCCATCGCAGCCCACCTTATATATGGAGCCCCGCGCTTCTGGGAAGCAAAAAGGAACCAAGTTGAGTGGGCAGAGAAGTGCCAAACTTGGAGAATTGTCGGTGACGACGCTGGCGGCGGCGCGTGACGTTGAGGGCCTGAAGGTGTGGCGGGCAGGCATAGCTGTGACTGGGTCACATCCACTGAGGGTGTGGAGGGACGACACCGTTCCTAGGGCGAGGAGCAGCGCCTCGTGGAAGGAACGTGTGTGTGAATATGGCGATCAGCTCAGCGCCCATTGATGGACCAGGATTGGGATAGCTGAACCCCAGGATTGGAACGGCGAAGACGCGAAGGCTTCACGACACCTGAGGACCTGTGGGAACGTTCCTGGATCACCGAGGATCGACTCAGGAAGCATAGGACCCTCACACCATCGAGGGACAGGCGTCGTGAGCCAAGGATTGTTAAGGTAGATCATTTTCCCTCCCATTACCCCTTTGTGAGAGTAGGCTAGATAGGCCATTATATCACTTATATATGTGGAAATAGGATATTAATGCTTTAGTAGCAGAATAGGCTGCAGGGCAGCTTATGTCCAGGACTGTCAGAGAGGACAGTGTGTGTGGATGGCAGACAGTGAAAAGAGGAGCCGACGTGGTGAAGAGGCCCTTCTGTGAGAGAGTGTGTGACTCCTGTCTATCTGCCCAGTTGAAGGAGCCTGGAGAACGTGAGAGAAGAGTTGCTGACAATCTCCAGAGTTATTTTATATTATTTTCATTTCCTTGTATCACTTGTAATCATATGTGTGATCATGTATTCGTGTCAGTAAATTCACACATTTTACTATTGTGTTTAGTGTGCCTCCATTGCAAAATTTCTCTATTGAGCATACACGAGGGTTATCATAGTACCATTAGGGGACATCACGTTCCCTATAGAATTTCTTATTGACTTGGGAGTAGCAACACTGGCAACAAACATATAATAATACACCCACTGAACTGCATTGCTGGGGTGCAGATATAATAACCCAGCTGGCGACCTTGTTGAGGAAAAGATAGAGAAGACAGGCGGGAAAGGAGTTCCTGCAACCTCTTTGTCCGGCAGGCAAGACTCAGGGAGGTCATTGTTACAAGTAAGCCCGAGTCTTCCTTCACTCCTCCACGGGTCTAGGCCGGAATTGCTGATAGCAGTTTCCCCGTGGTTGACTGAAGGGCTTCCAGGGTGAGTCAGTGGCACCCCTTCAGTGGTGGAAGCAAAGACCTGCGGAGGTGGGCATTGCTGGTCCTCTCCTGTGGGACCAAGGAGACTCCGGTGAATCCCGGGAGTCGGAGGGGCTGAGTATTCGGCCTTTCGAGCCCCTAGCAGCCGAGTGCTAGCAGAGCCCCGGCCCACCCCCCGTGACAGAGAACTGGCGACCTTGCCAGGATTCGAACCACAGTAGCCAAGAACTGGAGACTTCGCCAGGAAGCGTGGATCAAGCTACAGTGTTGCCAAGGTGTGTTGATCAAGCTACAGTGTTGCCCAAGATTTCAAGACAGTGTTGCCAGGGTACAAATACAGTGTGGCCAGTGAATTCAGAGTACTGTTACCCAACCAGCTAAGGGACTGAAACGGTGAAATTAGTACCTACTAACTTGTCTGTGCTGTCGTGTATGCTCGACGATATAGAGATGGAGGAGGATAAAGTAAAGAAATTTATTGACACAAGGGACGAGAGAATTTTGGAAGAGTGTACCAAGGCCCAGCTCCAACAAGTGGCAAACCACTTTGGGATCAGGTTGAGGACGACTAAGGTTGCAGAGCGAAGGATAGAGATCATGGCACAGCTCACAGCTCGAGAGGAGGCGACGGGAGAGGAGCCATCTCAAGGAGATCCGTCCCGAGAAGAGCCGTCGCAAGGTGAACCGTCCCGACTAGAGCCACCCCA
Organism: Procambarus virginalis; assembly: GCA_020271785.1. Classification (NCBI taxonomy): domain Eukaryota; kingdom Metazoa; phylum Arthropoda; class Malacostraca; order Decapoda; family Cambaridae; genus Procambarus; species Procambarus virginalis. The sequence continues at coordinate 2,262 of WNGS01123551.1, forward strand.
AGCGCCTACCAGTGTGGAGGGAATTCACAGTGAACATGGGAGCAGTGGAAGGTCCAGCTGTAGTAAGAGGAGCCTGCAACTGGAAATAATGAAGATGCAACTGGAAGCCCAGCTGAGGCGAGAGGAAAGAGAAGCGCAAATGCAGCGAGAGGAGCGTGAGCGAGAAGCACGGCTGCAGCGAGAAGAAGGAGAGAGACGACTGCGACTGGAGGAGATAAAGGCAAAGAAAGAAGTCGAGTTGCGTCGCGTTGAGCGTGGTCTGCCCACACTACCTGCACGGCGGGATGACTTCAAGGTAAGGGAGCGTGACTTACCTACGTTCGAACCACAAGAAGCGAGGCGTTCTTCGAACACTTTGAACGGATAGCAACTCTGAAGGAGTGGCCAGAAGATGATTGGGCTGCTCTGGTCCAGGGCAGGTTGACTGGTGAGGCCCGGGAAGCCTACAACATGCTGGACCTAGAAGAGTGTGCTAATTACGACGCAATTAAGAATGCGGTGCTCCACTCATTCCGGCTGACTCCGGAGATGTACCGGAAGCGGTTCAGAGAGTGTACAAGAGCGTCGGGAAAGTCTTACGCCGAGACCGCCAGGGATATGGAACGGAAGTTCCTACGGTGGTTGAAGGCGGAGGAAGCGGAGTCGGCGGATGACATCAAACGACTGATAGTGATGGAGAAGTTTATGTCAGTGCTCCATCCAGAGTTGCGAGTAAGGGTGAGAGAAGCAGGTATTAAGGACCTAAAGGCTGCAGCGGACCGAGCCGACATGCTGGAAGAGGCACTACATCTCAGGAGGGAGGGGCCGCCCAGACACTCGCCTTACCCCAGGTCGGGAGGGAACTTTAGGAGTTCAGGAGGAGCGAGGACGGGTGGGGACTCTCCCAAGAGTAGTGTGCCCGATGAAGTAACCCGGTTCAAGAGCTCAAGGGACGCGGGAAGGAAGCCCCAAGCTGTGAGCAGTGGACCTAGCTCGGGAGCGAGTGCTGCGCTGCCCGGGAACCGACGACGGGGAGTCCTAGGAGGACCCAGGGAACCTCTACCGTTGGTGCTACCAGGGTGACTAGTAGAGGGTCGCCCAGGAGAGGTGGTCGGTGTTACAACTGTGGGGGACGAGGACACTTCGCAAGGGAGTGCAGCCGCCCAGGCACAGTGGGAATGTGGCTTTCGCGAGGATAGGAAGCGAAGAAGCCAACGATAATTCAGGTGATATGCCAGTGATAAGGGAGAAGAGGATTCACCCCTTTGTGTGTGAGGGGACGGTGAAGATAAGAGGAGCTGATCCTGTGCCAGCAAGGATGCTGAGGGACACTGGATCCGACTTCACCCTTGTTAGTGAATCCCTCTTCCCCGAGGACTACAGACGTTCCAGTACAGGGGAAGCCCTGATAAGGACGTTGGGGGACAAGTGAGGATGCCCCTTCATAAGGTGACTCTTAATTCAGACTATGGTTGTCAGACTCTTGTAGTAGGGGTCTGTGCTCTACTGCCCAGGGATGTTTCTCCCGAATTTGATTAAAAGTGAGGAGTGTATAGAACCCTATCGACAGAGCAGCAGGACGGGCGCCAGCAGTGGCGAAACGGAAATTGCGAGAGTGGCATTTCCGGTATGCGCGGTGACGTCGGGACGAGACGTGAGGGAAGATGATGTGAGCGGATCCAGTCACGCCGAAGAGAACATGCCGGGTGACCTGGGGCTCGATCATTTGTTCCGAGAGGAGGCCAGAGGAAAAGCGACAGGTGAGGAAGGGTCGGATAGGAGTGTCCAAGTTACTCTCACCAGTCCTCTAGGCATTGACCGCACCCGTCTAGGTGAGCTGCAAAGGGAAGAGTTTCCTGAGTTGGTACGGGAGGCTGAAGGAGGTCTCGCCGGACCCGAGTCACCAACTCACTTCTTCGTGGAGAAGGGAGTGTTAATGAGGCAGTGGAGACCGGTTAGGGAAGAAGCGGGTGATGATGTGCTGAGAGTGAGGCGTCAGGTGGTGATGCCGGCGCGGTACAGAAACGCGGTACTGAAGCTTGCACACTCAGTGGATCCCGCGGGTCACTTGGGAGTGACCAAGACTTTAAGCAGGCTTCGGGAACATTTTTATTGGCCGGGCATGGACGCGGATGTAAGAAGAATTTGCAAGACGTGTTTCCCGTGCCAGAGAGCGGGAAAAAACGTCCCTGCAATCCCGAAAGCACCTTTGGTTCCAGTTCCGGCGTTCAGCCAGGGGTTTGAACGCCTAATAATCGACGTCGTGGGACCACTACCTAAGACTAGAAAAGGGAATAATTACTTATTGACTATCATGTGTGCTTCGACGAGATTTCCAGAGGCGATCCCAGTGCGGAAGGTGACATCGAGATGCGTCATGGGACACCTTCAGCGGTTCTTTGCTTGGGTAGGTGTGCCCAAGAAGATCCAGTCCGACTGTGGAAGCGTTTTCCAGTCGAAGTGGTTTAGGCAAGCTATGGCAAGATGGGGAATAGCCCAACTACGATCGTCTCCTTATAGACCTCAATCGCAGGGAGCGATTGAGAGGTTCCATTCCACTCTGAAGACCATCTTAAGGGTGTATTGTGCAGAACAGGGAGCGGAATGGGTGAGGCTGTCTGTCCAGCCCTGTTTGCGATCCGAGATGCTATTGTTGAGTCTCTGGGATTCTCTCCATTCCAGCTAGTGTTTGGACACGAAGTAAGGAGCCCGTTATCGATGCTGAAGGAGCAGTTGACGGCGGAGAAAACATTAGTGACAGTGGAAGAGTATGTGCGGAGATTCCACGAACGGTTGAAAACGGCGAAGGAGCTGGCTGCTGATCACCTGAAGACAGCTCAAGAGAAGATGTCGATCTGGTACGACAAGAAGGCTGTCCCGAGGGAGTTCGAAGCAGGAGCCAGAGTGATGATGTTGCTACCTGGGAGAAGTAGAGTGACGGAATCACGCTTTGGTGGTCCATACTCGGTTGTTCGCCGTGTGGGTCTTGTAAGTTATGAGATCAGTAAGCCGAATCGCCCTAACAAGACACAGGTATGTCATATCAATCGTTTGAAGGCATACTTCCCAGAGGAGCAAGAGAGTTCGGGAGTGAAGGGAGCAACACCGTCCCAGGAAGGGAAATTGGCTCTCTGTATGGAGATGGGCCAAGTGTTGCCAGCAGAGGAAAGAAAGTGGGCCCGTGCCGATGGTACACGCCTGTCAAACACAGAGAGTTTGGTACATCTAGAAGAGAGGCTGCGTCATCTGGATAAAGGGAAAAGGATAGATCTAGTGACGCTGATACGAGGGAACAAGTCGCTCTTCACGGATGTGCCCCGACGGCACAAGAGTGTGGTGCACGAAGTGGATGTGCGCGGAGGAAAGCCAATCAAGCAGAGCGCTTATCGGGTGAGTCCTGAAAAGAGGAAGATCATGCGACAGGAGGTGGAATATTTGCTAGCGAATGATCTCGCTGAGCCCAGCAATGGTGAGTGGAGCTCGCCCTGTGTGCTGGTCAAGAAGAGTGATGGATCCTATCGTTTTTGCACCGACTATCGCAAAGTGAATTCCATAACTGTATCGGATTCTCACCCGATGCCCCGAGTAAGTGATTGCGTCGACCAAGTGGGAAACGCGAGGTTTGTTACCAAGGTCGATCTGCTGAAAGGATACTATCAAATCCCTTTGTCTCCGAGTGCGAGAAAGATCTCAGCGTTTGCTACTCCAGACGGATTGTACCAGTATAAGGTACTTCCGTTTGGTATGAAGAACAGTGGAAGTTGTTTTCAGAGGATGATGAACGAAGTGTGGATAGATTTTAAAATGACATTCAACAAGCAAATTCAATACCTAAAGGAGAAAGGAAAATCACGACTAAATATAATGAGAGCAATCACAGGGCCCCGTCTAGCTGCGGGATACAAAGTGTTAAGAATGTTTTACATACATGACGTTCGTTCCCTAGTTGATTATGAAGCTAGGGAACAAGCCTGTCTTACTCACTCTTTCTCCTGGTCTGTGGGCAAACGTTGAGGTTATTCAAAACGATGCATTGCGAATCATAACAGGAGCTCCCAGATGGACTAAAATACTGAACCTAAGACTAGATACCAAGCTAACGTCGATTGAAATAAGGGTAAAAGAGATTGCTGCGTGCATGCTGACCAAGATATTGACTAGACCTAGAATCAGTTCACTTAAATATATAATCACTGGAGCACTAACTCTGGACAGAAGAGACACCAATAGCAACAGGTAGACTTATTGTGCGATAAACACCATCAATACATTCGATATAACAAACACAATCACTGAGAAGGGTGTCGACGAAACATGCAGACTTTGTTATACAAGCCCCTTGGGAATCCCTGCCAGCAGACTTTAAGATTATGGTTATTGAAGGAAAAAAGAACCAGACAAATCCTCATCTGTTACATAACATTGCACAGATGCACATAGAAGCAAACATGGCATCCGACAGCTTCACTTACTTCACAGATGGATCAGTAGACCAGCAGGGACAAGAAACTGGAGCTGCAGTTAAAGTAGCATCAATACATTCGATATAACAAACACAATCACTGAGAAGGGTGTCGACGAAAACATGCAGACTTTGTTATACAAGCCCCTTGGGAATCCCTGCCAGCAGACTTTAAGATTATGGTTATTGAAGGAAAAAAGAACCAGACAAATCCTCATCTGTTACATAACATTGCACAGATGCACATAGAAGCAAACATGGCATCCGACAGCTTCACTTACTTCACAGATGGATCAGTAGACCAGCAGGGACAAGAAACTGGAGCTGCAGTTAAAGTAGCAAACTGTAAATAGTTGGAGGCTCTCAAATGGGTGTTCGACTTTACAAACAGAGATGCTAGCCATTCAAAATGCTTTGGAACATGCTCTTGCTGAACACCGACAACATGTTATCATACATACAGATTCGAGAACCGCCATTGAAACCTTGCAACAAGAATACATATGTGAAAACATATATCTGATCACAAATGTTATATTATTAATGCAAACACTCAAATGACAAGGCCGACGGGTACTTACCAACTGGGTGCCTAGTCATGTGGGAATAATAGGAAATGACATTGCAGATGAAGCTGCAAAACTTGCAACTAAGAGAAGAAATGTAGACATTTACATATCACAGAGTCTGTCACAGATTAAGAAAGTAGTTAGAAACAGAGCAATGCAAAAGATGCACAGTGACCACAACACAGCAGTTGCAACATCAGGATCTGTGGGTTGGTACAAGAATTCAACCAACTACGAACCACTTAGTTTGATGAAAGGGAGCAGTAGAGCAACAGAAGTACACTTATATCGCATCAGGCCTGGATACCCTTGTGCATGGGAAATAGGCTTGCATGTTCCGGAAGATGAGAGGAAATGTCAGCGCTGTGGAGAAATGCCCGACAGACCACTAGAACATTATCTAACACAGTGCCCAGTTACAAACCCATTAAGATTTCAACTTAGATTCAACAGAGCAGAAGAAGTTGTTAAACACATATGGCAAAATCTTACTGAAGAGACCATACATGTCATAAAGACTCATACTCCACCCAAGTAAAACAGAAATAGGCAACACTTAGTGGGCCAGCAAGAGGCTTAGGGCCCGTGCAGGAATATCCCTGCCAAAAAAAAACAGTTATGTGTATGGGAATGTCAAGACCCACAAGCCTGGAAACCCACTTGAGCCAATTATCAGCCAGAACCCACACCCACATACAAACTGGCTAAGCGACTCAACTGCTTGCTGACTCCTGTTGTACTTTGTGCTTTCAGCCTGAAGTGTCCAAATTAATTTGTTGACTTACTGCAGGGAGCACAAGCCACGGAAGATAAGAGCCTCATGTTCGTTTTCAAACGAACATGACTTTTGGTTAACTCCTCTTCCAGCTGAACCCTGATGGAAGAGCACTAGTAAGAGGGATAAACGCCAAAACCAGAAAATAGTTAATGCAGAATATGCTTTCATTTTCAATGAGACATGCATAAAAAAACCTGCTTTAAAAAATATATGTATGTATATATATATATATATATATATATATATATATATATATATATATATATATATATATATATATATATATCACTAAGAACTCTTTGACCCGGCCAGGACTATATATATATATATATATATATAATATATATATATATATATATATATATATATATATATATATATATATATATATATATATATATATATATAATATATATATATATATATTATATAGTATATTTGGTAGCAGTCTTTCCTGTAGACATATATTATTAAATATGACCGAAAAAGTAAGATTAATAATTCTAACACGAATTTTCTCAATATTTCTTATGTTTCTTTCACTGTTGATGGTAATTGAAAAATCAATTCTCCAAAATTTATTTTTATTTCAAGTCTGACGCGACACTTGAACGCGTTTCGTAATAACTCATTACATTTTCAAAGACTTTTAGTTTACACACACACAACTATAACCTGCAAACCTAAACAGAGTTCTTACTTATGCTATGATTTAAACAGCTTCATTTTATTTTATACCCGCATTTTGGGTGAGGTGATATGTTACAACAGTTTTGGATGAGGTGAACAAACTTTCAACACAGGATAGAACAAGAAATATTGGGGTATTAATTGGGTGAATTGAAGGTAAGAATGGAAGTAACTGCAGAGGGCCTATTGACCCATATTTCTTGATGCTTCTATATTGGTGCAGAGTCTTGAAGTGGGTAGAATATAGTTGTGCATTAATTGGCTGTTAATTGCTGGTGTTGACATCTTGATGTGTAGTGCCTCGCAGATGTCAAGCCGACTGCTATCGCTGTATCTATCGATGATTTCTATGTTGTTTGCTAAGATTTCTCTGGTGATGGTCTGCTTGTGGGAAGAGATTATATGTTCCTTAATGGAGCCCTGGTGCTATGCATCGTTAATCGCCAGGAAAGAGATGTTGTTGTCTTTCCTATATACTGAGTTCTTTGAGGCTTACAGTCCCCAAGTGCGCATTTGAAGGCATAGACGACGTTGGTCTCTTTTAAAGCGTTCTGCTTTGTGTCTGGAGAGTTTCTCATGAGTAGGCTGGCCGTGTTTTTAGTTTTATAGTAAATCGTCAGTTGTATCTTCTGATTTTTGTCTGTAGGGATACGTTTCTATTAACAATATCTTTCAAGACCCTTTCCTCCGTTTTGTGAGCTGTGGAAAGAAGTTCCTGTAAAATAGTCTAATAGGGGGTATAGGTGTTGTGTTGTGAAATTGATCGAAACTGTGAACGCAAAGAAATCCGGATTCCACCTGCCAAAGATTACTGGGGAATATAAACCTGGATACGCATATGAAATGTCAAGACACATAAGCCTGGAAACCCACTTCGGCCAATCATCAGTTAGAGGATAGAAGCCCTAAATCAGAAGATAGTAACACAGAATATGCGGTCATATTCAATGAGACATGTTTAAAAGAAAACCTGCTGCCAGTATATACCAATATATATATATATATATATATTATATATATATATATATTATAATAATATATATATATATATATATATATATATATATATATATATATATATATATATTATATATATATATATATATATAAAATGCGAACAAGCCTGAATGGTCCCCAGGACTATATGCGAATGAAAACTCACACCCAGAAGTGACTCGAACCCATACTCCCAGGAGCAACGCAACTGGTATGTACAAGACGCCTTAATCACTTGACCATCACGACCGGACATAATGAAGTGATAGCCGAAGCTATTTGAACCACCCACCGCCGGCACCCGGATGGTTATCTTGGCATAGCATTTTACCAAATCACCTCATTCTTTGGGGCACCGTGAGGAACACAAATGCGAACAAGCCTGAATGGTCCCCACTATATGCGAATGAAAACTCACACCCCAGAAGTGACTCGAACCCATACTCCCAGGAGCAACGCAACTGGTATGTACAAGACGCCTTAAACCACTTGACCATCACGACCGACATAATGAGGTGATAGCCGAAGCTATTTGAACCACCCCACCGCCGGCACCCGGATGGTTATCTTGGGCATAGCATTTTACCAAATCACCTCATTCTTTGGGGCACACGTGAGGAACACAAATGCGAACAAGCCTGAATGGTCCCCAGGACTATATGCGAATGAAAACTCACACCCCAGAAGTGACTCGAAACCATACTCCCAGGAGCAACGCAACTGGTATGTACAAGACGCCTTAAACCACTTGACCATCACGACCGGACATAATGAGGTGATAGCCGAAGCTATTTGAACCACCCCACCGCCGGCACCCGGATGGTTATCTTGGGCATAGCATTTTACCAAATCACCTCATTCTTTAGGGCACACGTGAGAAACACAAATGCGAACAAGCCTGAATGGTCCCCAGGACTATATGCGAATGAAACTCACACCCCAGAAGTGACTCGAACCCATACTCCCAGGATCAACGCAACTGGTATGTACAAGACGCCTTAAACACTTGACCATCACGACCGGACATAATGAGGTGATAGCCGAAGCTATTTGAACCACCCCACCGCCGGCACCCGGATGGTTATCTTGGGCATAGCATTTTACCAAATCACCTCATTCTTTGGGGCACACGTGAGGAACACGAATGCGAACAAGCCTGAATGGTCCCCAGGACTATAGCGAATGAAAACTCACACACCAGAAGTGACTCGAACCCATACTCCCAGGAGCAACGCAACTGGTATGTACAAGACGCCTTAAACCACTTGACCATCATGACCGGACATAATGAGGTGATAGCCGAAGCTATTTGAACCACCCACCGCCGGCACCCGGATGGTTATCTTGGGCATAGCATTTTACCAAATCACCTCATTCTTTGGGGCACACGTGAGGAACACAAATGCGAACAAGCCTGAATGGTCCCCAGGACTATATGCGAATGAAAACTCACACCCCAGAAGTGACTCGAACCCATACTCCCAGGAGCAACGCAACTGGTATGTACAAGACGCCTTAAACCACTTGACCATCACGACCGGACATAATGAGGTGATAGCCGAAGCTATTTGAACCACCCCACCGCCGGCACCCGGATGGTTATCTTGGGCATAGCATTTTACCAAATCACCTCATTCTTTGGGGCACACGTGAGGAACACGAATGCGAACAAGCCTGCACCCCAGAAGTGACTCGAACCCATACTCCCAGGAGCAACGCAACTGGTATGTACAGGGATGTACATCCGGTCGTGATGGTCAAGTGGTTTTAAGGCATCCCTGTACATACCAGTTGCGTTGCTCCTGGGAGTATGGGTTCGAGTCACTTCTGGGGGTGAGTTTTCAGTTGTATCTAGTCCTGGGTACCATTCAGGCTTGTTTGCATTGTGTTCCTCACGTGTTGCCCCAAAAAATGAGGTGATTTGATAAAATGCTATTCCCAAGATAACCATCCAGGTGCCGGCGGGGAAGTGGTTCATATAGCCTCGGCTATCACTTCCTTATGTCCGGTCGTGATGGTCAAGTGGTTTAAGGCATCCCTGTACATACCAGTTGCGTTGCTCCTGGAGTATGGTTAGAGTCACTTCTGGGGTGTGAGTTTTCAGTTGTATCTAGTCCTAGGGACCATTCAGGCTTGTTTGCATTTGTGTTCCTCACGTGTTGCCCCAAAAAATGAGGTGATTTGATAAAATGCTATGCCCAAGATAACCATCCAGGTGCCGCGGGGAAGTGGTTCATATAGCCTCTGCTATCCTTCCTTATGTCCGTCGTGATGGTCAAGTCGTTTAAGGCATCCCTGTACATACCAGTTGCGTTGCTCCTGGGAGTATGGGTTCGAGTCACTTCTGGGGTGTGAGTTTTCAGTTGTATCTAGTCCTGGGGACCATTCAGGCTTGTTTGCATTTGTGTTTCTCACGTGTTGCCCCAAAAAATGAGTGATTTGATAAAATGCTATGCCAAAGATAACCATCCAGGTGCCGGCGGGGAAGTGGTTCATATAGCCTCGGCTATCACTTCCTTATGTCCGGTCGTGATGGTCAAGTGGTTTAAGCATCCCTGTATCTTGGGCATAGCATTTTGCATTACCATTACCGGGCATTACCATTTGCGTTGCTCCTGGGAGATGGGTTCGAGTCACTTCTGGGGTGTGAGTTTTCAGTTGTAGTCCTGGGGACCATTCAGGCTTGTTTGCATATATATATATAT
>WNGS01123553.1:0-22444 GCA_020271785.1 Procambarus virginalis
TCCTGCAAGACCTCTATGTATCGCCTCCAATGTCTCCTTGCAAGAGGAGGACAGACAGGACAAACCTGCCAAGATTTCACCATTCCATCGTGCTTGTCCAACTTCACGTGATGACCTACAGTTCCTGAAGACCTCTATGTACCACCTCCAATGTCTCCTTTGCACGAGGAGGACAGACAGGAAAAACCTGCCAAGATTTCACCATTCCATCGTGCTTGTCCAAATTCATGTGATGAACCTCCAGTTCCTGCAAGACATTTATGTACCGCCTCCAATGTCTCCTTTACACGAGGACAGACAGGAAAACTGCCAAGATTTCACCATCCATCGTGCTTGTCCAACATCACGAGATGACCTACAGTTCCTGCAAGACATTTATGTACCGCCTCCAATGTCTCCTTTGCACGAGGACAGACAGGAAAAACCTGCCAAGATTCACCATCCCATCGTGCTTGTCCAATTCACGAGATGACCTACAGTTCCTGCAAGACCTTTATGTACCGCCTCCAATGTCTCCTTTGCACGAGGAGGACAGACAGGAAAAACCTGCCATGATTTCACCATTCCATCGTGCTTGTCCAACTTCACGTGATGACCTACAGTTCCTGAAGACCTTTATGTACCGCCTCCAATGTCTCCTTTGCACGAGGAGGACAGACAGGAAAACCTGCCAAGATTTCACCATTCCATCGTGCTTGTCCAACTTCACGTGATGACCTACAGTTCCTGCAAGACATTTATGTACCGCCTCCAATGTCTCCTTTACACGAGGACAGACAGGAAAAACCTGCCAAGATTTCACCATCCCATCGTGCTTGTCCAACTTCACGAGATGACCTACAGTTCCTGCAAGACATTTATGTACCGCCTCCAATGTCTCCTTTGCACGAGGAGGACAGACAGGAAAAACCTGCCAAGATTTCACCATCCATCGTGCTTGTCCAACTTCACGAGATGACCTACAGTTCCTGCAAGACATTTATGTACCGCCTCCAATGTCTCCTTTGCACGAGGAGGACAGACAGGAAAAACCTGCCAAGATTTCACCATCCCATCGTGCTTGTCCAACTTCACGTGATGACCTACAGTTCCTGCAAGACCTCTATGTACCGCCTCCAATGTCTCCTTTACACGAGGACAGAAAGGAAAAACCTGCCAAGATTTCACCATCCCATCGGGCTTGTCCAACTTCACGTGATGACCTACAGTTCCTGCAAGACATTTATGTACCGCCTCCAATGTCTCCTTTGCACGAGGAGGACAACAGGAAAAACCTGCCAAGATTTCACCATCCATCGTGCTTGTCCAACTTCACGAGATGACCTACAGTTCCTGCAAGACATTTATGTACCGCCTCCAATGTCTCCTTTGCACGAGGACAGACAGGAAAAACCTGCCAAGATTTCACCATTCCATTCGTGCTTGTCCAACTTCACGTGATAAGCTACAGTTCCTGAAAGACCTCTATGTACCGCCTCCAATGTCTCCTTTACACGAGGACAGACTGGAAAATGCTGCCAAGGTTTCTGCATCACATCGGGGTTGGCCACCTTCACGTGATGACCTACAGTTTCTGCAAGACATTTATGTACCGCCTCCAATGTCTCCTTTGCACGATAGCGACAACCAGGAAAATCCTGCCAAGGTTTTACCATCCCATCGTGCTTGTCCAACTTCACGAGATGACCTACAGTTCCTGCAAGACATTATGTACCGCCTCCAATGTCTCCTCTGCAAGAGGAGGAGAGGCAGGAAAAACCTGCCAAGATTTCACCATCCCATTGTGCTTGTCCATCTTCACGTGATGAGCTACACTTCCTGCAAGACATTTATGTACCGCCTCCAATGTCTCCTTTGCAAGAGGAGGAGAGACAGGAAAAACCTGCCAAGATTTCACCATCCCATCGTGCTTGTCCAACTTCACGTGATGAGCTACAGTTCCTGAAAGACCTCTATGTACCGCCTCCAATGTCACCTTTACTCGCGGACAGACAGGAAAAACCTGCCAAGATTTCACCAACCCATCGTGTTTGTCCAACTTTTCGAGATGACCTACAGTTCCTGCAAGACATTTATGTACGGCCTCCAATGTCTCCTTTGTACGATGGGGACAGACAGGAAAATCCTGCCAAGATTTCTGCATCTCATTGGGGTTTGCCCCCTTCAAGTGATGACCTACAGTTCCTGCAAGCCCTCTATGTACCCCCTCCAATGTCTCCTTTGCACGATGAATACGAACAGGCAATTCCTGCCAAGTGTTTAACTGGTCAGAGTGTAAGGTCTCCTACAAAGTTTGATTACATACAGTTTCTGGAAGATCTCTGTGCATCGCCACCTATCTTTATATTGCACGAGGATGACAGACAAGAAATTCCTACCAGGTGTTCTACTGGCCAAAGTGTAAAGTCTCCTGTTCGAATTGATAACATGCAGTTCACTGAAGATAACTGTTCACCCCCACCCATCTTTCCTGTACACGAGGACGATAGACAGGTAATTCCTGCCCAGTGTTCAACAAGCAATAGTGTTAGATCTCCTACAGGGATTGATGTCCTGCAGTTCTTGGAAGATCTCTGTGCAACGCCACCCTTCTGTCCCGTACAAGAGGAAGACAGCCAGTTAATTCCTGAGAAGTGTTTACCTGAGATATTTTCACTTGGCCCATGTATGCCATCTTCTTCAGGGAATGATGACCTGGTGGTAAAGCCTCCCTTCTCCACTTTATACTATGGCATTGAGCGCCGGACTCCTGTACCGGATAAGTCTCCCCAGCAACCTTCAGCCAACCGACATGTGGAATATTTTGTCACCAAGAAGGATCCATATAATGAAAAATCACTGAAATACATTTTCATCAGGAAGGAACTAGTCAGTCATCGGCATGACCACTTCTCAATCAATGAGCGCGAACAACCTCAACTCCTCAGTTAGCAAACTTTCTTGAGGTAGATTGATCATGAGAAATGTTCGTTTGGAGAACGTGTTTCGTCCCGTTTAGTGACTGGTGATTTGCTGGTCCTGTTCGGCCTGCATGCCAGTGTAGAACTAGCATATTCGGATGACGTTCCTGACCAAGCATGTTAGTTTCATTTTAGTGCCATATATTGTACATAATCTGTTATTGTAAAAATTCGTTGTATAATTTTGGAAAACCCAATTATTTTTAATAAATTTTTTAATAAATTTGACATTTTGTTTTGTTCTACCTATGATCTCTGTTATTCATATAAATGCTACACAATAAAAATAGAAATGATGAGTTCACAAAGTTTCATATATTTTAACTTTCTGGGATGGATAAGTTGGGACCCTTTGTCAACACAGAATTATTAGCCCATTGGGCATGGAAACTATAAGGATGGCAATGGCAGAGATGCAAAAACCATCCCTCTCATTATAAAACTCAGTCAGAAAGTTTTAATAACTATATTCCATTTCTAGAATACAAGATAACTATATATAAATATATATATATAATATATATATATATATATATATATATATATATATATATATATATATATATATATATATATATATATATATATATATATATATATATATATATATATATATATATATATATATATATATATATATATATATATATATATATATATATATATATATCATCGGCATGATGATATAATTAATTATAAAATTATATCATCAATTTATTATATATATTACAATATCCCAAAATAAAAAAATTAAAAAGAATCATAATACAAACATTGGATTTTGAACTGGGGAAAAGATTTTCTACTGCTTCGGCTTACAAATACAACCCCACCAAGTGAAAGAGGAACGATACCATGAGATCCAGCAGATACCACGAGATCATGAAGACGAATTGTATTGCAATTATCGATTTATGTAACTTTCCCACAATAGACGTTAGGCTAATTGGCCGATAGTTTGATGCAAGTGATCTATCTCCTTTCTTAAAAATTAGTACCACATTAGCAACCTTCCATTACTCTGGTACCCTGTTTGACTCTATTGATTTAATAAATATGGTAGACAGTGGCTCGCAAATCTCCTCTTTGCATTCTTTAAGTATCCTGACAAACACTTCATCCGGTCCAGGGGATTTGTTTGGTTTGAGTTTTACTATTTGTTTAATTACATCCTCCCTGGTAACCGCTAAACTAGTCAACCTGTCCTCGTCCCCCACCCGCATAGATTTGTTCGGCTGAAGGCATATTGTTAAGTTCCTCTTTGGTAAGTACATAGATAAAATATTGATTAAAAATACTACTCATCTCTTCGTCATTATCCGTTATCTGACCTTTCTCAGTTTTAAATGGACCTATCCTTTCAACAATCCTTGTTCGGTATTACTGAAAAACCCTTTTGGATTTGTCTTTGCTTGCCCTACTACGCGAACTTCATAATTTCTTTTTGCCCTTCTTATCTCTTCTTTTAACATTTCTAACTAGTTGTACGAATTCCTGTTCTAAACAGACTTTCCCACTCTTAATCCTTTTGTACCACACCCTTTTTTTACCACTAAAACTCTTCAGTTCCTTTGTTATCCATTTGTGGGTCACTAGTATTTGATCTATTCAATTTGTATGGTATAGTGCGTTCCTGTGCTTTGTTTAGAATATCATTAAATGTTATATTTTGAATCCACATAAGTCCCTTTTTACGTCACGTATCGCTGGGTTCACGTCTCATTCCAAGACCGGCCCATCCCCCATGCCCAAGACTTTCCAATCTGTTTGACCCAAAAAATTTCTTAGGCTATTAAAATCAGCTTTTCGAAATCCTTTCACTTTAACTGAATTTTCTCCTACAGATCTATTTCATTCTATGCTAAATCTGATTTCTTTTTGATTACTATTCCCTAGCTCACTCCCTATTTCGATTTCATTAATTTGTGTTTCTCTGTTAGTTAACACCAAATCTAAAATATTATTTTTCCGCATTGGATCCTTCATGTGTTGCGTAAGAAAGCAATCGTCAATTAATTCTAAAAAAATCTCCTGCTTCATTATTCCCTGTTCTGTTAAACCAATTTAGTCCAATAAAATTAAAGTCACCCATGACACAAATAATGCTAGACCTAGATGCTCTAGATATTTTATCCCATAGGTGCTTTGCTTCCATCCTGTCTAAGTTCGGTGGCCTGTATAGAACTCCTATTATTAAATTATTTTATTTTTAGTTTAATTCTAGCCAATTAGTTTCTGTGTGGCTCAGTTTTGATTCCCTCTTTGAGACTACATTTCAAATTTTCCCAAACATATATGGGTTCTCACTCTCCTCGTCTAATTTTTGTATAAGTGTTTCCAACCCGTCCTCGCAAATTCGTATAGTCAATATTGACTTATTAAATACGTGCATAGGTGACATACTAAACATAATAGTTTACCTTGAAAAGCTTCATAGAAGACACCGACCTTACCTAACCTTGTTAGTATATTAAGATAAGCATCTTATAGCTTCGTAATTACAATTGTTACTTAACCTATTATAGGTATAGGTTAAGTAATAATTGTAATTAGTATGTTAAGATAAGCGTCTTATACCTTCGTAATTACAATTGTTACTTAACCTATTACAGGTATAGGTTAAGTAATAATTGTAATTACGAAGCAATAAGATGCTTATCTTAACATACTAACAACGTTAGGTAAGGTCGGTGTTTTCTATGAAGCTTTTCAATGTTAACTATTATGTTTAGTGTATCACCTATGCACTTATTTAATAAGTCAATATTGACTATACGAATTTGCGAGGACGGGTTGGTGTGAAATAGTTTATATCCATTTATTTGATATTCAGCAAATAGTTCTCTATTCTCTACAATCATCCACGTTTCGGTTAGTGCAATAATATCTATTTTTCTGTGATACAAGTGCATTTAAATCGTTTATTTTGTTTCTTAGACTCCTGCTGTTCGTGTAATATACTCAAAGTGTATTATTATTTTGTTGCCCAACTCCTTAAAATGTTTAATAAAAGTACTACTCACTCCTTCGTCATAATCCAATATCTGACCTATCTCTGTTTTTAATGGAACTATTCTTTCTTTAATCTTTGTTAGATATAACAGGAAAAACTTTAAGATTTGACTTTGCCCTCCCTGCTATGCGAACTTCATAGATTCTGATTGCCCTCCTTATCTCTTTTTTTTTACATTTTAACCAGATGAATGAATTCTTGTTAAGTGACGTCCACATTCTTATTCAACTTATATCAAGATCTCTTTC
The DNA here is from genome assembly GCA_020271785.1 of Procambarus virginalis. Classification (NCBI taxonomy): domain Eukaryota; kingdom Metazoa; phylum Arthropoda; class Malacostraca; order Decapoda; family Cambaridae; genus Procambarus; species Procambarus virginalis. The sequence continues at coordinate 6,222 of WNGS01123553.1, forward strand.
TACCTATAAGGTTCTTCAGATTCTTTGTTATCCATTTCGGGTCATTGGTATTCGATCTGTTAAATTTGTATGATACTACGTTCCTTTGATTTGCTTAGAATATTTTAAATAAGTTGTGTTTGGAATCGAAAGGGATCTAGGAGTTATGATTAGTAAGAATTTAAACCAAAAAGCAACACATAAATGTTCGTAATAAGGCAAATAGGACACTGGAATTTATTAATCGAAACGTTACTAATAAGACACCTGGTGTTGTTTATCAGCTTTATCTTGATCTGGTTAGGCACCATTTAGATTATGCAGTTCAGTTTTGGTCGTTGTACTGTAGAATGGATAAAAATTCACTAGAACGCGTCCAGCGTATGATGACAAAGTTAATCCTCCAAATTAGAAATGTAATATGAAGCAAGATTGACAAAAGATAAGTAACATTCTCTAGAAAGACGAAGAACTAAGGATGTCATGATAACGGTGTATAAATGGATGAATGAACATAACAAAGGGAATATTAATAGGGTATTAAAATTATTAATACAAGAGAGAACACGAAATAATGGGTATAAATTGGATAAGGTTAGATTTAGGAAAGACCTGGGTAAATACTGGTTTGGTAGTTGTCGAGTTGTGCAACTAATTACCACGTAACATATTAGAAGAAGGATCCCTTGATTGTTTCAAGCAGTATTTAGACATATATATGAATGATATTGGGTGCTTATAAATAGGAACTGCCTCGTGTTGGCAGCGCCCAATAAGACCTATGCAGTTATCTTTATTCTTATGTTAAGATTTAGGAAACACCTGGGTAAACCTGATTCGGTAACAGGGTGTTTGATTTGTTGAGCCAATAACCGAGTAACGTTGTGGAGATGCCTTCTACAGTTACCTTGTTCTTATGTTCTTATGTTCTAGATAGGTTGATTATAAATAGGAGTTGCCTCCTATGGGTCAATAGGCTTTCTGCAGTTGCCATTATTCTTATGTTCTTAAGTTTTAATTATATTCTCTAGAAAGGCGGGTAATTATGGGGTGACATGATAGAGGTGTACAAGTGAATGATTGTATATAACAAAGGGGATTGGTTATAAATAGGAGCTGCCTCGTATGGGCCAATTGGCTTTGTGCTGTTGCTTTTATTCTTATGTTCCTAAGCTATAATTATATTCTCTAAAACGGCGGAGAATTAGAGGGTGACAAGATAGAAGTGTACAAGTGAATGAATGTATATAACAAAGGGGATATTAAAAGGGTAATAAAAGTATCAACACTAAACAAAACACGAAACAATAGTTATAAAGTGGATAAGTTCCGATTTAGTTAAAATCTTGGTAAATACTGGTTCGGTAACAGGGTTGTTGATTTGTTGAACCAATTACCGCGTAACATAATAGAAGTAGGATCCCTTGATAGTTTCCTGCATAAGTTAGATATATATATGAATGATATTGGGTGAATATAAATAGGAACTTCCTTGTTTGGAACAATAGGCGTTCTGCTGTTACCGTCATTCGTATATACTTATGAATGGAACTTCAGAGTGAGGTGACAGTGGATTCCATCTGGTGAGGTAGTAAGTCTCTGTATAAAAAGATCCCAGCTCGATGCCCACCATCCAGTCTCCTGCCTGAGTCTCGTAAGGATGGAAGCTAAAGTGAAGCACAACAGCGGTTCAATTATTCGAGGTTGTGGCGCTGCAAACAAGTCGCGTGTTCACAAGGAACGGAAGATGAGGTTCAACTTCTCCCACTCCAAACTCGACGCTTTAACAGATGTCGACATTTGTCACGAGAAGAATCTGAATTGGAAAGATAACAAAGGTTGCATTCTGAAGTATGAGAAGCTTGAACGGATTGGAAGGAGTGCACTAGATCGTCTCATGAAGTTTAAAACACCGTCTACTTCATTGAATATGCTACCCGTTCAAAGCCTGTATGTTCCTTCTTCAGTGAACAATATGGTGTTTCAGCAAGGCCTGTATAACCCGCCTCTTATCTCAACTGTGGAAGAGGGCGACGCCGAGATGTGTTACGAGAGCTTGGAACGGAAAGGACGGAAAGCTGTTGATCGCCTCATGAACTTTACAAATGTAAAAAATTTGCAAAAGAGGCACACTTCCCTGCAGGCCTCCGTGCTCCTGTATCCTTCAAATAATATGTTGCCGCAAAGCCAGCATGTTCAGTTAAATTCAGGCAATGATGACCTGCAGTTCCTGCAAGACCTCTATATACCACTTCCAATGTCTCCTTTGCACGAGGAGTTCAGACAGGAAAAACCTGCCAAGATTTCACCATCCCATCGTGCTTGTCCAAATTCACGAGATGACCTACAGTTCCTGCAAGACCTCTATGTACCGCCTCCAATGTCTCCTTTACACGAGGACAGACAGGAAAATGCTGCCAAGGTTTCTGCATCACATGGGGGTTGGCCACCTTCAACTGATGACCTACAGTTTCTGCAAGACATTTATGTACCGCCTCCAATGTCTCCTTTGCACGATAGCGACAGCCAGGAAAATCCTGCTAAGGTTTCACCATCCCATCGTGCTTGTCCAACTTCACGAGATGACCTAAAGTTCCTGCAAGACATTTATGTACCGCCTCCAATGTCTCCTTTACACGAGGACAGACAGGAAAAACCTGCCAAGATTTCACCATCCCATCGTGCTTGTCCAACATCACGAGATGACCTACAGTTCCTGCAAGACATTTATGTACCGCCTCCAATGTCTCCTTTGCACGAGAGGACAGACAGGAAAAACCTGCCAAGATTTCACCATCCCATCGTGCTTGTCCAACATCACGAGATGACCTACAGTTCCTGCAAGACATTTATGTACCGCCTCCAATGTCTCCTCTGCAAGAGGAGGACAGACAGGAAAAACCTGCCAAGATTTCACCATCCCATCGTGCTTGTCCAACTTCACGTGATGAGCTACAGTTCCTGAAAGACCTCTATGTACCGCCTCCAATGTCTCCTTGCACACGAGGACAGACAGGAAAAACCTGCCAAGATTTCACCATCCCATCGTGCTTGTCCACCTCACGTGATGACCTACAGTTCCTGAAAGACCTCTATGTACCGCCTCCAATGTCTCCTTTACACGAGGACAGACAGGAAAAACCTGCCAAGATTTCACCATCCCATCGTGCTTGTCCAACTTCACGAGATGACCTACAGTTCCTGCAAGACATTTATGTACCGCCTCCAATGTCTCCTTTGCACGAGGACAGACAGAAAAACCTGCCAAGATTTCACCATCCCATCGTGCTTGTCCAAATTCACGAGATGACCTACAGTTCCTGCAAGACATTTATGTACCGCCTCCAATGTCTCCTTTGCAGAGGAGGACAGACAGGAAAACCTGCCAAGATTTCACCATCCCATCGTGCTTGTCCAACTTCACGTGATGACCTACAGTTCCTGCAAGACATTTATGTACCGCCTCCAATGTCTCCTTTGCACGAGGGGACAGACAGGAAAAACCTGCCAAGATTTCACCATCCCATCGTGCTTGTCCAACTTCACGTGATGACCTACAGTTCCTGAAAGACCTCCATGTACCACCTCCAATGTCTCCTTTGCACGAGGAGGACAGACAGGAAAAACCTGCCAAGATTTCACCATTCCATCGTGCTTGTCCAACTTCACGTGATGACCTACAGTTCCTGCAAGACATTTATGTACCGCCTCCAATGTCTCCTTTGCACGAGAGAAGACAGACAGAAAAAACCTGCCAAGATTTCACCATCCCATCGTGCTTGTCCAAATTCACGAGATGACCTACAGTTCCTGCAAGACCTCTATGTACCGCCTCCAATGTCTCCTTTGCAAGAGGAGGACAGACAGGAAAACCTGCCAAGAGTTCACCATCCCATCGTGCTTGTCCAACTTCACGAGATGACCTACAGTTCCTGCAAGACATTTATGTACCGCCTCCAATGTCTCCTCTGCACGAGGAGGAGAGACAGGAAAAACCTGCCAAGATTTCACCATCCCATCGTGCTTGTCCAACTTCACGTGATGAGCTACAGTTCCTGCAAGACATTTATGTACCGCCTCCAATGTCTCCTCTGCACGAGGAGGAGAGGCAGGAAAAACCTGCCAAGATTTCACCATCCATATTGCTTGTCCAACTTCACGTGATGACCTACAGTTCCTGAAAGACCTCTATGTACCGCCTCCAATGTCTCCTTTGCACGAGGAGGCAGACAGGAAAATCCTGCCAAGGTTTCACCATCCCATCGTGCTTGTCCAACTTCACGAGATGACCTACAGTTCCTGCAAGACATTTATGTACCGCCTCCAATGTCTCCTTTGTACGAGGAGGACAGACAGGAAAAACCTGCCAAGATTTCACCATCCATCGTGCTTGTCCAACTTCACGTGATGACCTACAGTTCCTGCAAGACATTTATGTACCGCCTCCAATGTCTCCTTTACACGAGGACAGACAGGAAAAACCTGCCAAGATTTCACCATCCCATCGTGCTTGTCCAACTTCACGAGATGACCTACAGTTCCTGCAAGACATTTATGTACCGCCTCCAATGTCTCCTTTACACGAGGACAGACAGGAAAAACCTGCCAAGATTTCACCATCCCATCGTGCTTGTCCAACTTCACGAGATGACCTACAGTTCCTGCAAGACATTTATGTACCGCCTCCAATGTCTCCTCTGCAAGAGGAGGAGAGGCAGGAAAAACCTGCCAAGATTTCACCATCCCATCGTGCTTGTCCAACTTCACGTGATGAGCTACAGTTCCTGAAAGACCTCTATGTACCGCCTCCAATGTCTCCTTTGCACGATTGCGGCAGCCAGGAAAATCCTGCCAAGGTTTCACCATCCCGTCGTGCATGTCCAACTTCACGAGATGACTTACAGTTCCTGCAAGACATTTATGTACCGCCTCCAATGTCTCCTTTGCAAGAGGAGGAGAGACAGGAAAAACCTGCCAAGATTTCAACCTCCCATCGTGCTTGTCCAACTTCACGTGATGAACTACAGTTCCTGAAAGACCTCTATGTACCGCCTCCAATGTCACCTTTACTCGCGGACAGACAGGAAATACCTGCCAAGATTTCACCAACCCATCGTGTTTGTCCAACTTTCGAGATGACCTACAGTTCCTGCAAGACATTTATGTACCGCCTCCAATGTCTCCTTTGTACGATGGGGACAGACAGGAAAATCCTGCCAAGATTTCTGCATCTCATTGGGGTTTGCCCCCTTCAAGTGATGTCCTACAGTTCTTGCAAGATCTCTATGTACCGCCCCGAATGTCTCCTTTGCACGAGGAGGACAGACAAGAAAATCATGCCAAGTTTTCTCCATCTCATCGGGGTTGGTTAACTCTAGGTGATCGCGTACAATTCCAGCAAGACCTTTATGTTCCGCCTCCAATGTCTCCTTTGCGCGAAAACGACAGAGAGAAATATTGCATTTCATATGATGACATGCAGCTCCTGCAAGCCCTCTATGTACCCCCTCCAATGTCTCCTTTGCACGATGAATACGAACAGGCAATTCCTGCCAAGTGTTTAACTGGCCAGAGTGTAAGGTCTCCTTCAAAGTTTGATTACATACAGTTTCTGGAAGATCTCTGTGCATCGCCACCTATCTTTACAGTGCAAGAGGATGACAGACAAGAAATTCCTACCATGTGTTCTACTGGCCAAAGTGTAAAGTCTCCTGTTCGAATTGATAACATGCAGTTCAGTGAAGATATCTGTGCACCCCCACCCATCTTTCCTGTACACGAGGACGATAGACAGGTAATTCCTGCCCAGTGTTCAACAAGCAATAGTGTTAGATCTCCTACAGGGATTGATGTCCTGCAGTTCTTGGAAGACCTCTGTGCAACGCCACCTTTCTGTCCCGTACACGAGGAAGCCAGCCAGTTAATTCTTGAAAAGTGTTTACCTGAGATATTTTCACCTGGTCCATGTATGCCATCTTCTTCAGGGAATGATGACCTGGTGGTAAAGCCTCCCTTCTCCACTTTATACTATGGCATTCAGCGCCGGACTCCTGTACCGGATAAGTCTCCCCAGCAACCTTCAGCCAACCGACATGTGGAATATTTTGTCACCAAGAAGGATCCATATAATGAAAAATCACTGAAATACATTTTCATCAGGAAGGAACTAGTCAATCATCGGCATGACCACTTCTCAATCAATGAGCGCGAACAACCTCACCTCCTCAGTTAGCAAACTTTCTTGAGGTAGATTGATCATGAGAAATGTTCATTTGGAGAACGTGTTTCGTCCCGTTTAGTGACTGGTGATTTGTTGGTCCTGTTCGGCCTGCATGCCAGTGTAGAACTAGCATATTCGGATGACGTTCCTGACCAAGCATGTTATTCTTATTTTAGTGTCATATATTGTACATAATCTGTTATTGTAAAAATTCGTTGTATAATTTTGGAAAACCCAATTACTTTTAATAAATTTTTTAATAAATTTGACATTTTATTTTGTTCTACCTATGATCTCTGTTATTCATATAAATGCTACACAATAAAAAAAGAAATGATGGGTTCACAAAGTTTCACATTTTTTATCTTTCTGGGGTGGATAAGTTGGGACCCTTTGTCAACACAGAATTATTAGCACATTGGGCATGGAAACTATAAGGATGGCAATGGCAGAGATGCAAAAACCATCCCTCTCATTATAAAACTCAGTCAGAGAAGTTTTAATAACTATATTCCATTTGTAGAATACAAGATAACTTATATATATATATATATATATATATATATATATATATATATATATATATATATATATATATATAACTGAAAACTCACACCCCAGAAGTGACTCGAACCCATACTCCCAGGAGCAAAGCAACTGGTAACTACAGGGCGCCTTAATCTGCTTGACCATCACGACCGGACATAAGGAAGTGATAGCCTGAGCTATATGAACCACTTCCCCGCCGGCACCTGGATGGTTATCTTGGGCATAGCATTTTATCAAATCACCTCATTTTTTGGGGGCAACACGTGAGGAACACAAATGCAAACAAGCCTGAATGGTCCCCAGGACTAGATACAACTGAAAACTCACACCCCAGAAGTGACTCGAACCCATACTCCCAGGAGCAACGCAACTGGTATGTACAGGGATGCCTTAAACCACTTGACCATCACGACCGGACAAAAGGAAGTGATAGCCTGAGCTATATGAACCACTTCCCCGCCGGCACCTGGATGGTTATCTTGGGCATAGCATTTTATCAAATCACCTCATTTTTTGGGGCAACACGTGAGGAACACAAATGCAAACAAGCCTGAATGGTCCCCAGGACTAGATACAACTGAAAACTCACACCCCAGAAGTGACTCGAACCCATACTCCCAGGAGCAACGCAACTGGTATGTACAGAGATGCCTTAAACCACTTGACCATCACGACCGGACAAAAGGAAGTGATAGCCTGAGCTATATGAACCACTTCCCCGCCGGCACCTGGATGGTTATCTTGGGCATAGCATTTTATCAAATCACCTCATTTTTTGGGGCAACACGTGAGGAACACAAATGCAAACAAGCCTGAATGGTCCCCAGGACTAGATACAACTGAAAACTCACACCCCAGAAGTGACTCGAACCCATACTCCCAGGAGCAACGCAACTGGTATGTACAGGGATGCCTTAAACCACTTGACCATCACGACCGGACAAAAGGAAGTGATAGCCTGAGCTATATGAACCACTTCCCCGCCGGCACCTGGATGGTTATCTTGGGCATAGCATTTTATCAAATCACCTCATTTTTTTGGGGCAACACGTGAGGAACACAAATGCAAACAAGCCTGAATGGTCCCCAGGACTAGATACAACTGAAAACTCACACCCCAGAAGTGACTCGAACCCATACTCCCAGGAGCAACGCAACTGGTATGTACAGGGATGCCTTAAACCACTTGACCATCATGACCGGACAAAAGGAAGTGATATATATATTTATATTATGCGCGGGCAGTCTTTTACGACACGTCCAAGAGGCAGGACGTGTGATCGGTCATCCTGTCAGAGTGACGGATTACCGAGGTCCGGTGGATGTAAGCGTCTCCAGTTGTTAGCGCGCACTCTGTGAGGTCTTCCTACAACCCCGATGTGGCTCAGATAAGGAATTAACAGAATATTGAGCAACAAGTGCTCCGGAACAGGTGCGTTGCAAGAAGTGGGCCAGGCATCGTCGTGTGTGACGTCCTTGGCAGTTCACCTGTATAAGAGACAGCTTAGTGGCCGGGCCAATCCACCGTGAGTGAATCGAGTTGACCACCTTGTCAACTTGATTGAACGTGTGATCGACGATCCTGTCAAGTTTGACAGTAACCATACCTTTGTGGAACCCTACGAGTCAACAGTTTGGATGCAAGCACGTCGAGAAGTCTTCCCAAATACCCAGTGACATATCTAGACGACGAGGGAATTGACAGTGAAGTGAGCTGCAAGTGCTCTGAAGTCGGGTGCTGTGCGTGTGGAGCTTAAGCAGTATCGTCTGGGACGGCTGATAACTTCACAGTGACTTCGTAGTGGTGAGAGGCAGTTCCTCTGGGAGTACAGTGACAAGGACTATTTGGAAAACGTGCGACGACCGCCGAGACGTAGGCTGGCTGCCGTAGTTGGGAGGAAAGTTGACGGCCAGGAGACCGACATCAACCCGGCGACGTACTGTAGGGGAAGCACGGACCTGCAGTGTACAGAAAGCAGCGATACGCGAAAATCCTAAGGCGTTGGCTTGTGTTTCTGGAAGGTGTACGAGGCGAGAGCCTGGACCAGGAGCTACAACCCAACTGTCATCCTAGGATAGGTAAAGTAGGTGTTTACAGTTACCCTCCCATTTCCCCTTTAGTTAGCTATATATATACTTGTCAGAATATTTTATATGTCGTGAGCAAGTCTCACTTGAGTCTAAGTCACAGAGAGCACAGTGTGTGGTGAGGCTACCCAGAGCGCTCACAGTATCAGTTTACATATATATCTGTGTATGGGTGTGTGCAAGCACCAAGATTCATTAAGGAATTTACTGTGACTAATTCATTTCTTGTGATTATTATTATTATATATATTGGTAGTAAACCAGATATTGGTGTTAGGCTATGAGCCCAGAATTTATATAAATGCCTGTGTATTGATCTCCATGATCTATTGATATAAATGCCTGTGTATTGATCTCCATGATTTATATATATATATGCCTGTAATTTGATTACTGATTTATCTATGTACATGCCTGTGTACTGAATAGTATCATATACGTGAAGTGATTGCCAGTGATAAATCTTTAAGAGAAAGTATAGATTTAAAGATGAGTTCAGTGATCAAGCGAGTGCACTCACAGTAAATATTATTAAGAATAGAGTAATCTTTTGGTACGGTGAAAAGTCACTGTGAGTGCAGTGTGAATAAGATATTGATCGTGAGGCCAGTGAAGTCATAAGTATGCCATGTGAATGTTAAATACAGTGTTTTGCGAAAAGTTAAATAAACGGGGATCGTGATAGAATTAGAAAACAAGTACTAGTCTTTTCTCACGGTCGCGAGGGCCCCGGTCATCTGATATCTGACAGGTGACGCAGGGGCTGCCGGATGTTGCCATATCGGTGCGCTCCAGATTATTTTGCTGCGGATTGAGCAGCTATTATACAATGATCCTGATATGTTTTTTGATGCATATATGTTTCTCGTTGTCTTTTAAGTAAAATACCAAAACTCTTTGGTGTTTGATATCATCCCCTCCATTGATCTTGTGACCGTGTAATGAAGTAAAACAGGGTGACTTGCCTGAGACCACGCTATTTGAAATTGCTCTTACCACAATTACCACAATTACACCTCACCACTGCAGTGTTACTGGACACCTAAAAACACCAGTTGGCGACCTTAAAGGCTGTGTGATAGTTCTGTGTCGGGGCGGGCCACAGATTGAGGGAATAATCTGTGTCTCCACTCATTTTACAACTTAAGGCCGGTTGTGGAATCGACTGGGGGTACTCTCCGAGGCGTGCAGTGGAGCCTAGAGGATCGAGGGAAGACCCGCAGAACGACGGTGAGTAAGGGTTATTGTCAGAGCAACCACCTCGAGAGGAGATCCAGTCTACCGTTGCTTTAACCTTTCACTAACAAGAACACCGTGACACCCCGACATTGGCGACCTTGCCAGGATTACGAGCAAGATCAAGGTTGTAATTGTGGTATTAGATATCAGGCCTAAGTTTTCACTCGCAGTCACAAGTTGGAGGACAGGATGACAGCGGTCCTGAATTTTAGAAGTTCGGAGAGAGACCTTGCTAGAGCCCAGAAGTACATTGATACAGGGGATGATGAAATCTTGCAAGAGTGTACCCAGGAACAACTTTGGTTGATCGCTAAAATGTATGGTGTTAGGTTGAAGTCAGATAGGGCGTCTGGTAAACCGAAAGGAAATCAGGGCAATAACACAAATAGACAGAGTAAGCATGTTCTGCAAAACTCAGGACGAGAAGATTCTAGACACGTGCACTGGGAGGCAGATAAGGATGTTGGAAGACCATTTCGGCCTAAAGGGTAGGCATGGTAAGGTAGAGGATAGACGCGACGCACTGCGGACTTGGTTAAGGAAACAAGAAGCAGAAAGAGAAGCACAGGCACAGCTGAAGCGCGAGGAAGCAGAGCGAGAAGCACAGCTGCGCAGAGAAGAAAGAGAAGCACAGCTGGAGCGCGAGGAAGCAGAGCGAGAAGCACAGCTGCGCAAAGAAGAAAGAGAAGCACAGCTGAAGCGCGAGGAAGCAGAAAGAGAGGCACAGCTGCGCAGAGAAGAACGAGAAGCTCAGCTGAAGCGCGAAGAAGCACAGCTGCGTAGAGAAGAATCCGATAGGTTGGAAGAAATTTCAGTGGAAACCGATGATGCGCCAAGTGACGAAGGAATTAATGTAAACTCAAGTAGCAGCAGGGAAAGCAGCCTTGAGAGGCGCGAGGCGAAACCAAAATTGGAACCAGGAGACAATGAGGTGCAGCTGCAACGTGAAGAGAGGCAGGCTCGGCTTGAGCAAGAGAAAGCCAAAGCCGAGCAGGAGCGAGCTAAAGCTGAGCAAGAGAAAGCTAAAGCCGAACAAGAAAAGGCTAAAGCTGAACAGGAAAAATTTAAAGTTGAACAAGAGAGAGCCAAGGCCGAACAAGAAACGGCCAAGGCTGAACTGGCTATGATAAAGATGGAGGCCGCTAAAGCAGAACAAGAGAGAATTAAGACGGCACGAAGGGAGAACAGATTGAAGAATGAGGTGAGACACAGCAACGGCGGACCCAGAAGAGTCTGGGGTAAGAAGAATTTTAATAAATGGGCGGATAAACGTAAGTACCCTAAAACTCAGAAGAGAAGGTCGGACGGATGGAGGACAGGACCGAGTTCTCCCAGGTCCTACCACTCGAACGGAGACAGTAGAGGACAGAGGAGTGCTGTGGAACCGCCGAAGAAGTCACCGAGGGAGAGCTCAAGAGATCTTGTTATCGTTACGGCCGGAGATGCTGAGCATGAGTCTTTGGAAGGCGCAAGAGAAGTCCGCGGAAGAAGAAGGATCCGCTGTTTCAACTGCGGGTTAATAGGACACATGGCGCGCGAATGCAGACGTCCTAAGCAGCGGGGTTACGTTTCTTTTGTGCGGGTAGAGGACCAGTTAGCCGAAGGAGTGCGGGATGGACCCGTACTTAGGAAGGAAAAGGCTAACCCATTCGTGCGTGAGGGAACTGTAAGGATGGGGGACGCAGACCCCATCCCGGTAATGATGCTGAGAGATACTGGGGCGGAATTTACCCTGGTGAGCAGAACCCTTTTCCCTGAGTGTCACGAGAATACCTGTGTAGGTGAGGCAAGTGTGACCACTGTGGGAGGCCCAGTGCAGATGCCCCTACACCAGGTAACCCTGAGTTCGGATTATGGATGCCAAACCCTAGTAGTGGGGGTCTGTGCGACGATGCCCACGAGGGAGGCACAGGTCATTTTGGGAAATGACGCATGTGGAGGACGTGTCCTACCGAACCTCGTGAAGGACGAGGAGTGCTTGGAGCACTTCGGGAAGAAAGGCGGAGTGTTCGACGCCTATGGGGACGAGAAAGGAATCGCCAGGGAGGCGTTCCCTGTCTGTGCTGTAACGCCGAGGCAGTGCGACGGACGAGGAGGGCGTGGATCTGATAAGGCCGACGAGGAGACGTCCGACGGCCTGGGAATTGATCACCTCGTTATGGAACCCGGAGAGCGAGTGGAGGGCGAAGGCAGCCCAGATGGTGAGGTACAGGTGACCCTCACCGGTTCTCCTGGGGTGGACCGCACTCGTCTCGAGAAGGTGCAGCAGGCAGAAACCCCCAAGTTGATTTGTAAGGTCAAAGGAGGACGTATTGGTCCCGAGAAAGCTACTCACTTTAACAGGCAAGAAGGCATATTAGTAAGACAGTGTAAACCTGTAAGGATGGAGGTCGGAAAAGCCTCTCCAGGTACGAGAGACCAAGTGGCGTTGCCAGCCAAGTGCAGTGCGGCAGTGTTGAGTCCGTTGCACGCTGTTGACTCTGTGGGTCACCTAGGGGTGACCACGATGCGACGTTCAACGTCGAGAGAAGTGGCTGGGCAACTACAACATCTTTTCTCTTGGGTGAGGAGGCCCAGGGAAAATCAGGCTGACAGTGGAAATATGTTCCGGTCTGAGTGTGTCAGACGAACAGTGATAAATTGGGGAGTGATGCAGATTCGGTCGTCGCCCTACCGATCACAGTCGAAGGGGGCGGTCGGAAGACTCCACTCCACCTCGGAGACAGCTCTGAGAATGTTCTGCGTAGAGCAGGAAGACGAGTGGGAAGAGGCAGCGGACCCTGTTTTGTTGGCCATTCGCAAAGCAGTGGCAGAACCGTTGAACTTCTCACAGTTCCAGCTGGTGAACGGACGCGAGGTGTGGAGCCCTCGGTCCGCAATGGATAAGCAGTGGACGCCAAGGATGACCTTGAAGATGGTCTGCAGGCACATGAGGAGTGTCACGCATTGGCGGCTGCAATACTGGCTGGAAGCCAAGATTTTCAGTGGAAAGGACAAGTAGTCGCAGATGCTTTGTCCCGCATGCACTAACCAGACATGACTCTTATTTTAAGGGGAGGGGTATGTGACGGTGTTCCCCCCCTTCTAATTCTCCCACGCCTGCTGTAAGAGTCATGTCCACTATTCCCGAGCGTTCTCTACGTTGCAGGCTTCAATTGAACATGTGTGGGAGAGAGCAGTATTCTCGATGAGCCGAGAAATTCGTGAAAGAAGAACATTTTGGCCTGTGGGATAGGCCCTTTAGGGAGCCAAAATGGCGCTGGCGAGTCTGTTCTCCCGCCAAAACTGTGTGACGTCAGTGTCGCCAGATTGGTCACCGTCAGCGACGTGGCACTGGGAGCCAATGAAAACCGACTTTGGAAAATGTGACGTCACATAGGCTGGGGGGTCCAGCCGTAGCGGCGCCTTGGCGCGGGCAGTCTTTCACGACACGTCTGAGAGGCAGGACGTGTGATCGGTCATCCTGTCAGTGTGACGGATTACCGAGCTCCGGTGGATGTAAGCGTCTCCAGTTGTTAGCACGCACTCTGTGAGGTCTTCCTGCAACCCCGATGTGGCTCAGATAAGGAATTGACAGAATATTGAGCAACAAGTGCTCCGGAACAGGTGCGTTGCAAGAAGTGGGCCAGGCATCGTCGTGTGTGACGTCCTTGGCAGTTCACCAGTATAAGAGACAGCTTAGTGGCCGGGCCAATCCACCGTGAGTGAATCAAGTTGACCACCTTGTCAACTTGATTGAACGTGTGATCGACGATCCTGTCAAGTTTGACAGTAACCATACCTTTGTGGAACCCTACGAGTCAACAGTTTGGATGCAAGCACGTCGAGAAGTCTTCCCAAATACCTAGTGACATATCTAGACGACGAGGGAATTGACAGTGAAGTGAGCTTCAAGTGCTCTGAAGTCGGGTGCTGTGCGTGTGGAGCTTAAGCAGTATCGTCTGGGACGGCTGATAACTTCACAGTGACTTCGTAGTGGTGAGAGGCAGTTCCTCTGGGAGTACAGTGACAAGGACTATTTGGGAAACGTGCGACGACCGCCGAGACGTAGGCTGGCTGCCGTAGTTGGGAGGAAAGTTGACGCCAGGAGACCGACTTCAACCCAGCGACGTACTGTAGGGGAAGCACGGACCTGCAGTGTACAGAAAGCGGAGAGACGCGAAAATCCTAAGGCGTTGGCTTGTGTTTCTGGAGGGTGTATGAGGCGAGAGCCTGGACCAGGAGCTACAACCCAACTGTCATCCTAGGATAGGTAAAGTAGGTGTTTACAGTTACCCTCCCATTTCCCCTTTAGTTAGCTATATATATATTCTTGTCAGAATATTTTATATGTCGTGAGCAAGTCTCACTTGAGTCTAAGTCACAGAGAGCACAGTGTGTGGTGAGGCTACCCAGAGCGCTCACAGTATCAGTTTACATATATATCTGTGTATGGGTGTGTGCAAGCACCAAGATTCATTAAGGAATTTACTGTGACTAATTCATTTCTTGTGATTATTATTATTATATATATTGGTAGTAAACCAGATATTGGTGTTAGGCTATGAGCCCAGAATTTATATAAATGCCTGTGTATTGATCTCCATGATCTATTGATATAAATGCCTGTGTATTGATCTCCATGATTTATATATATATATATATGCCTGTAATTTGATTACTGATTTATCTATGTACAAGCCTGTGTACTGAATAGTATCATATACGTGAAGTGATTGCCAGTGATAAATCTTTAAGAGAAAGTATAGATTTAAAGATGAGTTCAGTGATCAAGCGAGTGCACTCACAGTAAATATTATTAAGAATAGAGTAATCTTTTGGTACGGTGAAAAGTCACTGTGAGTGCAGTGTGAATAAGATATTGATCGTGAGGCCAGTGAAATCATAAGTATGCCATGTGAATGTTAAATACAGTGTTTTGCGAAAAGTTAAATAAACGGGGATCGTGATAGAATTAGAAAACAAGTACTAGTCTTTTCTCACGGTCGCGAGGGCCCCGGTCAGCTGAAATCTGACAGGTGACGCAGGGGCTGCCGGATGTTGCCATATCGGTGCGCTCCAGATTATTCTGCTGCGGATTGAGCAGCTATTATACAATGATCCTGATATGTTTTTTGATGCATATATGTTTCTCGTTGTCTTTTAAGTAAAATACCAAAACTCTTTGGTGTTTGATATCATCCCCTCCATTGATCTTGTGACCGTGTAATGAAGTAAAACAGGGTGACTTGCCTGAGACCACGCTATTTGAAATTGCTCTTACCACAATTACCACAATTACACCTCACCACTGCAGTGTTACTGGACACCTAAAAACACCAGTTGGCGACCTTAAAGGCTGTGTGATAGTTCTGTGTCGGGGCGGGCCACAGATTGAGGGAATAATCTGTGTCTCCACTCATTTTACAACTTAAGGCCGGTTGTGGAATCGACTGGGGTACTCTCCGAGGCGTGCAGTGGAGCCTAGAGGATCGAGGGAAGACCCGCAGAACGACGGTGAGTAAGGGTTATTGTCAGAGCAACCACCTCGAGAGGAGATCCAGTCTACCGTTGCTTTAACCTTTCACTAACAAGAACACCATGACACCCCGACAATATATATATATATATATATATATATATATATATATATATATATATATATATATATATATATATATATATATATATATATATATATATATATATATGTCATACCTAGTAGCCAGAACGCACTTCTCAGCCTACTATGCAAGGCTCGATTTGCCTAATAAGCCAAGTTTTCCTGAATTATTATATTTTCTCAAATGTTTTTCTTATGAAATGATAAACCTACCCATTTCATTAAGTATGACGTCAATTTTTTTATTGGAGTTAAAATTAACGTAGATATATGACCGAACCTAAGCAACCCTACCTAACCTAACCTATCTTTATAGGTTAGGTTAGGTTAGGTTAGGTAGCCGAAAAAGTTAGGTTAGGTTAGGTTAGGTAGGTTAGGTAGTCGAAAAACAATTAATTCATGAAAACTTGGCTTATTAAGCAAATCGGGCCTTGCATAGTACGCTGAGAAGTGCGTTCTGGCTACTAGGTACGACATATATATATATATATATATATATATATATATATATATATATATATATATATATATATATATATATATATA